>JAPKLX010000039.1:2230486-2263879 GCA_026898415.1 Leonotis leonurus
AAACACTAAGTGTAGACTGAAGGATTCCTAACTGAAAGTACAACTCTCAACTGAAGTCCCTCCCTTCAGTTCAGGAGACACAAAGTTTTAACTGACAAAAATTTGACTGGTGTATTCCCCCCCCCCCCATACACTCAGTTTCACTCGTTTCGGGACCAACAGATCATTTTTGGTCATTAATAATACAAAATATCGGTGGATTATGCCGATAACTAGTGTTATTATTTAATAATGTTTGTTGTCAATACACTCACGACTGATGTGGTATGTTGTGTGTATAAATAATATATTTTTAATAAGTATATTAATTCACAATTTACGACCATAGGTTATTGATTAGTGCATAATTTAATATAATAAATAAAATAAATAAAAATGAAAATTATATAGATTCATATTTTTATGTGACATTATGTAACCTTATCACATCAGCCAAGAGCATATTAATAAATGACCACTGCGGATGATGAAACAAAACTATATTAATAAAATGGTTTTAATATTAGGGAAATTAATATATGAATAATATTGAAATTTTTGTTAGATATGTGTGGTGGTAAGAGATTGGGATATGCTTTAGTTTTGAGGGCAGTTTAATGCATAATAAATAATAATGCATTTAAAGCCACATGATATTAGAAGGTATATATATCTATTTTTGAGGCTAAATACATATCTTCACAAACTGAATGGCCTCAAGGGTCACATGAATTGACAACTTTGGGAGACCACATTTAATAATTAAATTGTTCACTTATATATTAATGTTCGAATCGTAATCGAATCATCAGATAATTTTATTATTTTAAAATTGTAATCGAACTGTAATTACTAATTACTACGGTTCAAAGTTTGGAACCTAAACCGTTCAAGGAAGTTATATATATATTTTTTACGTAAAGTTGCATATTAAAATTGTAATTTTATGAGTTATAAACAATGATTTTATAATATAACAGATAAGATTGAATCAAGTATGGGAAAAATCTATAAAAGCAAAATGTTGAGTAATTGACACTTCGGAACCGTCCGTTCACAGTTTCGGATATTTAAAATCGTAACCGAATTATTTTCAACACGGTTACGTTTTGGAACAGAACCGTTGAGAACAGTTACGGTTCCCAAAATGCCAGTTTCGGTTCTATTACAATTCAGTTTCGACAATTACGATTTTTTAAATAAACCACTATTAATGCGATATTATATTTCATTAGTATAAAATGGATTTACTACATGAATGGTTCGTACCAATTTGATAAAAGAAAATCACGGTTTCATTTATTAGGCTCCAAATTAAATAGCATGCACTATTCACTGATAAAATTCCACCCACATCAACAACCTAACGATTAAATAGATTGATCAATAAAACTTGTTTAATAATGAAATCACACTTATTGGTGTAAGTTGTAACTTAATTTACATATCATTTATCATGCTATATCAATTAGTATTTATTTTACTCACATAAATGCCACACCCTATATTGCTGTAATGTAGGATATTGGATTTATTAGGGGTGCATAATAGGGGTAGGCTTGTCAATCGGTGGGTAAAATTCGGACCGGAACCGTTAAATTAGTTACGGTTCTAGAACCGAAACCGTACCGTTAAATATCGGATTCGGACCCGAACCCGGACCCGGACCGTTAATTAAAATATTAATAGTTCCGGTCCGGGAGAATACCCATGAGTATTATTGGGTATAGGTTATGTACACATGGGTTTTGCTATGTTTTATTTACATAATTATTTTAGTCACCAACTCGTTAAAACGAATCCAGATTCTAAATAAATTAATTAAATATAAAATATTTAATAATGAAACTTCACTCTTATTTTATTTAACCATTATTAAAAAATCACTTAAATACCATAATTATTTTACAACTTATATGTGTTTATTGTTTGGGTACATTTATTATTAAATTAGGACGTATAGAGTGTTCGTCTATGATCAAGGATGTAACACGAGATATTATAAAATATTATTTTTTAAGATAAAAAAAATTGAAGGAAAAAAAATGAAAAAAAATTGGAAAAAAAATGATCGGGCCGGACCGGACTAGAACCGGAACCATACCTTACGGGTCGGGTCGGGTCTGGACCGACCATGAGCGGGTTTGTACGGGTCTAGAACTGGAACTGGAACTATAACTTTAAAATGAGTGGATTTTGACCGGTTCCGATCCGGGTAAAACCTACCCATTGACAAGCCTAAATAGGGGATTAGATTTCGGGTATTATCTATAAAGTTAGATACCCAGCCAAGTTCGGATACTCTAATATCAAAGGTTTGGAGTTTTATGTCGAGTTAGGTTTGGGATTGAATTCTTTTTTGAATTTACAAGTTCGGGTGATATCTGAGACCCAACCCATAACTCGATATTTTTTAATTATGTTTAATTGTATTGTCTACTTAGAAAGATAACACAAAAATTTGATATATTTAACCACAAACTATTGAGTTTGAAGAGTAGAGAAAGTTAGGAAGGCATAGTCACCGGTCTTTGAACCTCGCATACGACTGACTATACGAAACTAGCCAGATTAGTTTGACAAACTCAATAGCCTTTGAGTTTAGGTGACTGAACTGCAACTTTCATGACATCGGGTACCCAAAATTTTAGTTCAGGATCAATCAGGATTAGATTTATGAAAAATAGAATTTTCGAATTCGATGCATGTAAATTTCAAATAGGACATCTGACCCATAAATATGTCTCTCTCGTACCCAATTTACTATCTATTATAAAAATGAATACTTAATCTAAATATTCATTGTGAAAGTTTGAATCTTGCCAAAATTTTATATTCAGAAAAACATAAACTAAATGTTTACGGTTATTTGTTGGTCATGATGCAAGTTAATTTGGTGTATGTAGGGAGAATACATTAGTGAAAAAATTTTGCATTGAAGAATGATTGTTCAATGTATGTGAGCCTGTACTGAATATAGATTCAGTCTAGGCATTCAGTTTAGATGTGAATCATTCAATCTATACTTAGTGATGGACTGATGGACTCCTACTGTGATTAAGTGCAGAAGTTGGTGATTTTAAAAAGAACTAGTTTAGAAAATTGAAAGGCTTAATTTATAGTTTCATTTTGCAATTATGATGAATGTTGGTTACAAAAATTCAAATACTGAAAGATTAAAGCGATATAGAGTAAGCACACAAGTGTTTGGTTGACGTGGTTCAGAGATATATAATAACCCATACATTCATGATTTTTGATGTAACTCGAGTGTTTCCAACTAAATATAATGTGTGTTCTTACAGTGGTCAACCTTACAAGTTAGATAAGTGTCGATTCTGATCACTTATAACTTGAAAACTAAGCCTAACAACTAGATCTAGCTCCAGTTACAAGTTTGCGGGAATAACCGGTGCTTTGAAATGTAGAAGTGTTAAGGTATTAATTATTGGAATCATATAAATTATATCCATTGAAATGATCAAGTCATTGGACTTTGAATTTCTACCATTTACAATTTTAGTACTTGTTTTCATTTTTTGTGTCTACAATTTGATCTTCAAATGTGCTCTGAAATCTTTGCTAAAATTGGTAAGATATCACGTGTTAACTTTGACATTGAAAAACATCATTCTTAACTAAAACTTCAATAAGGATTAACTTCAGATTTCGGGATTGTCTTTAACACTTTCTGGCATTTTCGATACTTTAATGTAGCTCTTCAGTTGTAAAACATCAGGATCCATCCCTTAAGTAACTTGATATTTCTTCAAGCATGGGATCTAAAGCCAAACTGATGTTCTGAACTTAGATCATATTTCAAATGAAATTTTGAAATCAAAATCAAAATCTTAATAAATATTTTCCCGGCATTATTTAATACATAAATAAATATATATATATATATATATGTATATATATATATATATATATATATGTGGTAGAAAATAAGAACTTTCAAAAGAGGTCATTGTTACAAAATTAATTGCCAAAACCTAACTGCTAAAGCGACAACTTAGTTTTCCCAATTTCCCATTGATTAACATTTGTTCCAAAGTCTAACGACTGCAAATGTTGGAGAAAGTCATTAATAAGATAAAAATATTGGTAGGTTAGACATGTCCAAATCTAATTAACATTTTTAGAAATATTTTAATATTGAATAAAATTGCCAATCCAGCCACGAAAATTATTTAATACCGTTAATAATGTATGAAGTATTATTGTTTTGATAATAATCTTCATGAAATGTATAAAACGTATTTCTTATTTCTTACTTATCCTAATTTGCAGTGCTAGTTTTATTATTCATGTTCTACGAAAACGCTTATCTGCCCGCGGTCGGCATATCTCGTAGATAAATATTAAAATTTTAAGTTTATTAATTCTCAATTTTTAACTAGAATTTACTGATTAAGGTATACTTTAATATTATTCATTATAACATAATAAAAAAAATTATAATGAATCGTATGATAATGTGAAAATGTCATATCAGCCGTTGACACGTTAAGTTGTGCCCGCCACGAGCAGGTGAGCGGTACTCTCATATTCTAAGTCAATTAAAAAAACCTTATATAAGAAAAATAAATGATTATCTTAAAAGAAAAGAAAAACAATATTAATGACAATAAAAATGTTGGTGAGGTTGTAGATGAAATACTAAAATATTTGTGGAGGAAAATATCAAATAAGATTCAGTATTTCATTTTGTGTCTAACATTTCATGTCTTAAAATTTTATTTTGATATTTTTTAATTTTTTTATATAATTTAATTTAATTTTATACTTAGTACCACATATTACTCCCGGTCAAATAGGATATATAACTATCTTTATATTTAATATCACTTTTATTTAATTTCATGATCGATAAATTCAGAAATATAGTATTCTTTTTCTAAAATTTATTTTTTCCAAATAAATGTAAATTCTAATTCATTATATTTAAAAAATATTTTAAATAAATATTATTTACAATGATAAATTTGATTATGAAACACAAAAAGTGTGTGACACAAAATGGACAACAAAAGTGCGTAATGATATGTTGTTTGGCGGATTGAGCACGGTGCGTGTACTTGTTACAAAGATCACACGTATTGTAGCTACTAGATTTGTGTCATACCCTGTGTTATTTGCATATGTACAATAATTAGATAGTTATAACTGATATAGTTAAATAGTTGAGTATCTTTAATGTCTCTAGGGTCTGAATTCTTTGGATCGACCGTTGTCTTGAACTGCTTTTGGAAATAACAAAATATTCTCTTGTTCCAAAAAAAGTATTATGAGAATAGAGAAAATAATAAAATTAGTTGGAATTCAAACCATATCTCAATTTTATTAATTGATACTTATATATGGTGACATATAACGAACATGTACATTAATAAATATTAAAATACATAGTTGATTACAAATCATAACAGAAAATCGTACAACATTTGACCTATTCTCTTAACTAGTCTTGATTCTTTAGTAGAATTGAAACACATTATATTTTAGCCATATTAAAGTTAATTAATTATTGACTTCACTTATTTTCTTCTCGACCTTTTTCTTTCTCGGGTCGGACCTTCCCGTCCGTTCCCGCCATCATCAAATATTTATCCTTTCGGGTCAAATTGGTGCAATCGAACCCGAGTGCCCCACCCAAAACCCTTTGAATATAATTAGCAACCTCAACGGCCGATCTCCCGCCTCTAACCGTGAGTTCTAAGGGCAATTGGTTCATAAATGTGATCTCATAAACGGGTCTCGGGTTCATGTAAACAAAATACGGGTCAAGTAACTTGAAACCACGTGTCGTCGTCCCGTAGAACACACTCTGTTTCACGTTTACGGCGACGGGCACAATCCGATCAGTCAACTCGGCAAAAAGGGCGCTAAATCGCAGCAAGAACGGTTCCCTACAAGTAGTCCCCTCAGGGCAAATGACCAGATCACCCTCTTGAAGCAAACGCTTTATGTTTTCTGCGTCCTTTTTGCGCTCACGCGATAACGCAACGGCTTTGATGGGAGAAATGAACTCCGAGAATTTGCTTATGCTATAAGTCACACAACTGACTTTACGACGAAGCGCCACTGCAGTGACCACCGGATCAAGGATGGTCCGGTGGTTGCAAACAAAGAGGACCCCACCACCACTGCCAATCTTGGGCGGGGGTGGTGGGGACCCCTTAACTACGAGCTTGATTCCCAAAAGCTTGTATTTATACCACACAATCTTTTCGGGGAGAGGGATGGTGAGGTAGACTCGTATGAGGGATAAAATGAAGCCAATGGGCAACCATAGAAATGTGATAAGTGCAACGAGAGGCGTCGGCCGTCGAACTAGGCGGCCCTCGTGGAAAATGATCGGAGATAGTAGTTTGTTTCTTGCTAAGGCTTCGCTTCTTGCCCTAGGCACCATGTATGCCTCCTACAAGATCATCAGAGAATTTTTAAATAGTATTTCATCACTTTCATTAAACTTAACATATTTTTTCAATTATCTCAATAAACATGATACTATTCAAAAATAGCAAAAATTTTCTAATTTTTTAATATACACTTCCTACTTTTACTAAAATGAATTGAATGCAATAATTTTCTAGGACACTATTTCGATAGTAGGAATTAAATATAGGCAGGGTGGTGTTGGTCCCATATATAATAATATTCCATGTGGATATTATCTCGAGAGTAGGAACAAGTATTAAATATTCTTGGTGTTTATTATTTACTATAGGCCAAAAATAGATATAAATACATTGATATTTTGTTACCTCTTTACACATGATTGATGGGAGAAGACCAATTTAGAGGGACATAATAAACACCCACTTTTTTCTATCAACTAGCCTAACTGTCATATATATTCTACTCTCTCGTCATTGTCACCATAATAATGATTCATATTTTCTTTTGGGATGTCTTATTTATAATAACAATTCATTTTTTCAATTAAAAAAATTAATTTATGAAGTGTTCATTAATTTTAGTGTAATACATATTTATTGAATGTTCATTCAGTTTCATGTAAAAAAGTAAATGAGTCGTTATTATTAGAACGTAATGAGTAATTAACTCCAATCTAGTAGTACTCTTACAATTCATTGAATAAATAATTCAAAATTATAAATACTAATAAATTTAGGTGGTTACAAATGTGGTTGGTAAAAAGGTAAGAATATAAAAAAATTATTACATTTCCAACTTGGATTTAATTATTAGGACATAGTTTATTTTTTTAGAATTTTTATTTCCTTTTATATTTATATATGACCATGTAACAATACACTTTATCTAATTTAGATATAACTGTGTATTATCTCGTGTTATATTAATATGAGAGTGACAAGTATCATATTAATATGTGTTTTTTTATATAAATATAAATTCTGAATTAGCTTAAGTTAGACTTAAATTAATAAAAAAAATGGACTTAAATTAATAGAACAAAAAAAGTACTATTTTCGTTCCACTTCAAAAGCACCAGTTTATTATTATAATACACTCATCAGAATATAAATTGGGGCTTTTGAACTGGGACAGAGTGCGAACTAGTAATAAAGAAATTGGAGAGATGGTCACCTTGCACATTGACATGAAATGATGATCACTGTTTGTATCTCCAATTCCCAAATCAGGTAAAGTTGAGCCAAATTCTTTGACAAGAGCAAATCTCTTACAATCCCCAACAAGAACTGATCCATCTTTCTTAACAAATCCAGTGGCACGACCATATTTTGTAAATTCCAGTTCTGTCCCTACAACCCTATCTGCCCCAAGATAGTTCTTGCAAAAGTGTTCCACCATAATTCTTGGAATGGATGTAACAATGTACCTCTTCCCAAACGAATTGTACACCTCCCACGCATCCGGGTTCACGTCCTCGGAGTAGAACCTTGGGAGGACAGACCTTGCAACGAGCTCGATGTCACGGATCTTGATCCCGGCGAAAGATATAAAGATGAGAATGTGAATGGAGAGCGACTCGGATACGAGTAAGTCGGTGAAGTAGACAATCGGGAAGGACAAGAGGAGGATTAGGGCACGGATTAGGCTCCCGGCCTCGAGGGCCATGAGCAAGAAGTACGGAAAGGCACTCCTAGACCGCACCAGAGTGCCGTCTAGGTTTGCTACCACGGTGTGTTCCGACCTGTCTCTCGTGGTGTATCTTGATATCGGGTCGAAATGTCGGTGAGGGAACATTTTGTTTTTGGGAGGGGAGTAGGGTTGAGGGGTTTGATCAAATGTTTGGATCAATGTTTGTGTGAGTTTTTGAATTTGTGAGGATAGTGAGGGGTTTAAAAAGAATTGGGGAACATGGGCTCATTAATTAAGAAGTTGGTTGCATTAAGGGTATAGGTATATAGTACATTGATTGGTATGTGGTTGAGAATGGGGAAGTAATAATATTTCTTTTTGTATGCATACTAACAATATGTACTCTTTAACTTGTTTGAGTTAGTTGACTTACATCTCATATCTTGAATCTCATCAATATCTTAGACACCTCACAATATGTGAATTAATATTTCTTTTCCTTATTTAGGCTTACTTATTCTAATCAATTTTGTGTAATGAAGCTAGAGAGTTATTATCTCTTTTGGATGTACAGTTTGTTGATTATTTAATGGAGATGAGACAAATATAATGAATACTATAAAATCGCCTAGGGTCAGGACTTGAGAAATTCTCGTTTTGATCCGAGTCCCGATGAGATTCGGGACTCCGAATCTTGAATTTTTCAAGATCGGGATCAGGACTTGTGTTTTGGAAATTTTGGGGACTATTTCAATTTCTCGAAATTAATTTCAATTTTATAGACATTCAGGCATTCCGAACTCATGAACAAGTATTTTTTGATAAACTCAGGTATTTGTTTTGTATTGTTTGAAAATTTTGGGATATTCAAAAAAAATTACATCCGGGACTGATTGGGATTAAAAAATTTAAGATTTCAGGTCAGCACTACTGAAGTTCCAAACGAGTTCCCCATCCCGGTACAATTCTCAACCCTATAATCGCGGATAAAATTTAATAATATATTTTTGTATCACATATCTTATGTTTTATTTTATCATTTATCATTTTAATTATATTTACTAAAAATATATATATTACTCCCTCCGTCCCACCTCAATTGTCCACTTTTATTTTGGATCGCAAACCAATACTCACTTTATTCCTCTCACAACTACTTCCAACTACTTTCCACCTACTTTATTACACTCACAATTTTTATCCAAAAAGGGAAACAAGACAATTGAGCCGGGACATCCCAAAATGGAATACAAGACAATTGAGCCGGGACGGAGGGAGTATAATATATCACTTCGTTCTCTTCAAATAGAGACGTATTCCATTTTAGGATATCTTCTTCAAAGATAGACATTATCCAAAATAGAAACAATAAGGGTGCTAAATGATAATAAGGGTGTAATTAGTAAACATTAATTACACTCTTATTATTTTTTTTCTCTTTGAATTATTACAACACTTAAAACTTAAGTAAATATTCATTAATTCTCGTGCCGAAAATAAATATTTGTCTTTGAAGATGAGAGAGTGGTAATAAATAATAGTTAATATTTATTTTAATATTTTAAATTTAAGAAAATAATAAATCAATTTTCAATCTATCAATCCTATTAAAAATAATATTAAATATGAAAATATAATTATATGTTGTAATTGAGTTGGATGAGATAAATCCTTACTAAATACAAAATTAAACAAAAATTCAAAAAATAATATATACATATTAGAATTTGATAATATGGCATAAAGTGTGCAAACAAAAGTAGGTCATTTCATTCAATCTCGTATAATAAAAGCACAACATATTTATCTCATTTTATTTCCTAAATATGATGTTGGAAAAACATTTAAATCTTGATTCGAGTTAAAAAAAATGATTTATCTAAATATAGATATGCCGTCAAATTTACGTTATTAATTACACTTTAAAAAGGGCACTATTTAATAGTAGATGTGAATTTTTGTGATATTAGATGGTCTAGAAATAACATTGCCTAATTACATGTTAATTCAAAAAAAGAAAAGTAACAAGTAGAGGTGTTAACGGTTATTGTTCTGAATTTTTGGAACCAGAACTGAACCGTAGTTGTGGCGGTTCACTGCTGGGAACCGAACTGTATAAGACAGTTTCGGTTACGGTTTCAAACCGCCTGTTACGGTTTCGAACCGTCTAAAAAACTAATGTTAATATATTTAAATTTTTGAAATTTTAATTATATACCAAATACATATCATCATTTAATTTTGTATAACGTAATTACCTTTTTAATGTAATACTATAATAACTAGGTAAATATTTATTTTAATTTAGTGTTAATTATATATAATATCCATATAATAATATATTAATAATGAAATAAAATAAAAAAATGTTTTAATGTATTATTATGTCATGAATACTTAAATTAAATAACACATTAAACACAAATACATTAATGAAATGAAATAAAATAAAAGGTTAATGTTCATAAATATAACAATATAAGATGAACACTAATAAAAAATTAATTATTAACTTAGAGTTAAGTTTAATTAGGTTCTCATCTAATTAATTTTTATTTTATTTAATTATTAATGTATTCATATGAATTATAAAGAGATTATTATAAAAAATGACTTTTTATAATATAAGAAATAAATTAAATTAAATAATAAAATTGTGATACAGTTCCAAACTGACGGTTTCGGTTCTGAACCGCCGGTTCACGGTTCTAAAATTTTGGATCCGTAACGGAATCGTCGTCTACACGGTTACGGTTCGAAATTGAACCGTCGTATACGATTACGATTCCTGAAACTGTCAGTTACAGTCGGTTACGGCGGTTCCGGTTTCGATTCCGATTCCTTTGAACACCTCTTGTTAGTAATAGACATTCAATAAATATTGAATAGAAAATATATATAGGTGTTAGGACAGCACAGGAGTGTCTCTGTCTCCTACTTATTTTCCTCCAAATTAAGAGCTTCACCAAAAAGAAAATGTTAATTATGACAACTCATAATAAATTTAATTTTCATGCATATAAGTATTATTATAATTATATATGTGTGGCATTTATTAAAGTAACTTCATATAAGCCCACTCCTCTCCTTACGTAATCAACTAACTCTTCATCTACCCTTGTCTGCGTGTACATTAATATATAGAAAAATAAAATATTATTCTACACTCCTCAACTTATATATAAGAACTTTCAAGAATATTGTTGTGTGGGGTATCATTTATTCAATAATACAAGCGGACATAATATAATATATTTTTCTTAAATCACTGCATTTATTTGAGTGATCCACAAATAGCCGAGATTTCTCTTTTGTTTATCCCTACTCCAATGAGCTGAACCCAATGCTCTTATTTTCTCCTAAGCAGCATATAAAATTACAAAAGTATATAGAGCAATGATCAACGAGACAATCAGTTGTTCAACGTGACTAAATCTTGAGTGGCTGGGC
This sequence comes from Leonotis leonurus, assembly GCA_026898415.1. NCBI lineage: Eukaryota > Viridiplantae > Streptophyta > Magnoliopsida > Lamiales > Lamiaceae > Leonotis > Leonotis leonurus. The sequence goes on from JAPKLX010000039.1 coordinate 2,241,950, forward strand.
TGATAGAGGAACTATTCGTGTTGTGAAAAAGGGTGTTATATATGCCGAAAATTTGTCGATGGCAAAAGCTAAAAAAAATTAAAAAAATTCTATAGGGGTGCTTCAGTTTACACTAGCATCCCCTGAGTCTGCCAGTGCTGTTGAGTAATAGTCCAATTAAGACTTGAATGAGACCTCGAAAACTTAATGTAAATAAACGAATTTTTTGTTCTACGTTTTCGAACTATATATCCGCGTTTAACTTTAATTATGTAATAATGATAATTTTGACAAATAACTAATTGATTTTTATTTTCGGTTATTATTTTCATGTCCTGGCCTATTAATAACTAAACAAATTTTTTCAACGACTGATATGACATGCTAGATAAATAACTAAATAAAATTTAATTAAAAGATTTATGAATATTTTATTCTCTAACTAGATTTATTGATTATGATATATTTTAGTGTTTATTTTATTTTGATTTGATGGGCTGAATATAGTTATTAAAGATGTTTATATGATTGGGCCCGGCCCAAGAAACCGTCATTGAAAAAAATCACCGGATTTAGTACCCATATTAGAATAGGGCTTGCAGCAGCACCGTCTTACAAAAATAAAAAGAAAATCTTTTAAAATTTAATACAAAAATTTAAAATTATCGGAACCTGATCATAAACGAACCGTAACCGATGGTTTCGAGAACCGTAGGTAACCGTGCAGAAAATGGTTCTTCCGATTCTAAATATTCAGAATCGTGAAGCGGTAGGTCCGAACCATCGGTTCCTCAACATTTAATATAATAGGTTTTTAAATTATTAATGAATTCAATTTTATCTCTTATATTATATAGAATCATTGTTTATAACTAATAAAATAATATTTTAACTGGTAAATTCATGTGAAAGTACATATTTTAAAGGCAATTCTAAAATAACTGGTAGTTTGAAATATGAACCTCGGCTTGAAATCGGAACCACCTTGGCCTGTTCTTGTTTCGAACCATGAACCTTTGTAACCACGGTTTGGTTACAATTTTGAAATAATGGAATTGTGAACCAACGATTTGGTTACGATTCAAATCATTACCGTAGTGAACACCTCTACTCACACTAATCAATTAAATATATGTATATAAGTGAAAGAAAATAAATATGTTATGTGACTGATTCGAAAGTTAATGGCGTTATGGCGAGTCTAACAATATGAGTATAATTATTAAAAATAAAAATATGCAAATTTTTTTTTTATAAATCAAATAATGTATAAAAATACACAATTTTTTGGACGTATAATTATACAATATTATAATTAAACAAGATGATGCCCACCAACCTTGTCATCAATGCCGGCCTTTTCCATTTCTTGTGGCATTACCAATCCAAATATTCATCACAAATTCTTCAATCTCAATCCATTCAATATTCATAAATTTTTTTGTTCTTTTGTTCCTTCCAAAAATGGTATCTGAAATAACAGAAAATGAAGATCAAAACATTCCCATATTCCCCAAAAGGAAGCTGAAACAATCAGAGAAGAAAATGCACGTTCACCTCTCATTAGGCCTATTCTTCTTTGTGCCGGGAAGCGATATTACTGATGATCGCGATGATTCGTGGGTGGAATTTAGTATTCGGAGTAGTTTTGGATCTATATTTTGAGACCATCAAAAGAAAGTTGTGGCAATACTAATTAAAGAAGTTGAGCAAGGGGAAAATTTGAAAAGACTGCTAAGAAGGAAGGCTTTATAGAACTAATTCTTACAAGAGATTGCCAAAGAATGTGTCTTTGGAGATGTGAGAGGCTTAGCTAATTAGTTTAAAGCTGAGGTTGATGAGAAGGCTAAAAGTGTTGATTAGAGGAAGGCTAAAATGTAACATGAATTGAAAGAATCAAATTTTCTTGATTTTTCATTTATGAGAAGAAGAATAGTAACAAAAGAAAGAAAGAATCATTCATTTCTTGGTCTTCACATTTTGCACAAAACATCATTAATCCAAAGTCATATATAGCTTTGAACTTACTTGTTGATGGCAAAATAATCCTCTACAAAACCACCCGATTTTCGCCCCGTTCTGAGCTCGAATTAGGGCTTTTGCACAACACACAATGATCATAAATCAACCTACTTATAATGCTCCCTTCTTCAATCTTTAACCTACTACTTTTCCTATTCCACAAATGCACCCCATACGAGTTAAGTCTAAGATGCCGAAGCTTAGACTTAACCCATTTTTTCCCGGCCACGTGATTCGGCCGGGCAAAGAATTTAGGGATCCGGGTCCAATCAACTGGGTAAAAAGCAACCGGGGGTAATATCGTACAATTAAAACCTCCATCTTTCACAACCCTAGTAACCAAATATGGACCATTATGCCCCCAAACATTCCCATCAAAAGTTGAAGCAAATTCCTCCATGAACTTCTGCACAAGTTCATGATTCTTGTCAAACACTAGGATTGCATTATTCAACCTTGTCCAATTCCCATTCGAATCAACGCTTTGAGCTCCTATCGAATTTCTCAACCTCGACAAGTCTTTCAAGATAATGAAGTCAGTGTCCAAATACACACCTCCATACTTGTACAAAGCTGCAAGCCTAATCAAATTCGAGAGATTTTGAGGTAGAGGAATCTCCCCTGCATTCTTTCTACCATTCTTGATCTCGTTGAGCCATATCTGAGCTGGTGTTCTATCGAAAAGTGAAGATAAGTCGAGAGAGAGTGCTCGGAGACGGAACCCGATTTCGATCAACGGCTGTAAGAGCTTTGAGCCATGGACTGAGTCCAAAGTGTTTGATAGAATGATCAAACACCCTTTAGGGTTTGTTTTGAATAAGCTCTCTAATGCAAAGAACTCCCTCTCTCCAAAATATTCTGCAGGAGAGATCCACGTCATGAAGAACTGAACATTACATCGTTTTCTGCTAAAGAACCTCGTGATCTCAGAATCAAACCCTACTGCACCAACATCATCGTCGTCCACGTCAGCATCTAATAATCTTGTGTGTAGCACTCTTGAATTGGTCTTGTGGGACTGGAGATGATGTTGAGGGGTTTGTTGATGCATGGAGACATCCGAATTCAAGGAAACGTTTGAGATGATGGTGTCTGAAGAAATGATGACTAGGATGATTAGCAGAAATGTGAGTGTGGAGAAGATGTTTGATTTTGCAGGAAAGAATAATCTCAAAGAATCGAACATGGCATGAAGAATCAAGAAATGAGGAAGAGATTGGGATTATATGATTTAATTTGAAGAGAAGAATAATGAGTGTTTGTGAAGAATTTTGTGTGTGTGAGGGTTTTAGTTTGTTTTTGATGGCGGCAGAAGAGGATTTGTAGGTTTAATTTGTATAACGAACAAAAAGAGAAAGATTTGGAGATGGTGTTCAACTTGTTTATTTTTCAAGACAACCTTTTGTTCTCTAGTGTATTACTAATTAAACTATATGCTTTTAACAGATGATAATTGGTGACCAACACAACTTAACATGCTACAATTAATGTGGTAATGTCACATCACCTTATAAATCACCATAATTTTTGTTTCTTTGTTATTTTTATTATTTTATACTATTAAATAACAATAATATATATCATAATCAGAAAGTAAGAATTAATAATTTTTTTATTAAAAAATTAATATTTACTTACAAGACATGTCACATCATTTGCAGGTGTATTAATCTCGTTGCGAGTGGGAGGTGAGCGTTTTCGTAAAAATAAATAAATATAAAAAAAATCACATTCAAATATATAATAATTTGTTGTTATATCAACTTAGCACCATATATAATATATTATGCTGATTACTTGGAGTAACTATTTAATCTTGTAATTAGGGAGGAAAATACATTAGTAATGTAAGGAAATTATTAGGTAGCTCCAAATTTAGGTAAATTTTATGGTTTAAAATGTGATTTAACAATAAACTTAGTCGTACATCACGATGAAAAAGTGGAAGTGCCACTCTAGCTAATTAGTTACACAATTAATCAATTAATCAATTAATTAATTAATCGTCATAATAAGATTCCACCCTTACAAAAGGCCGACCGGTTATATTGCTTCTTGAGGGGACGACTAGGAAAATTTTGTTTGCTCCATATTATTATAAATTATTTCAATTACCCCATATTATTATAATATAAACATTAAATATTAATGATTAAATTATTGGTTTTATTTTTTTCTTGCCAAATCATTATTTGTCTTGCTTGTTGAACGCTTCCGACATTTGAGTTCCTTATGTTTATTTTTTAGAATATTTAAATGTTTTTTAGTGCACAAAATCCAAGTAAAAAATGTGCAATCAAAACACAATGCGGTATTATATAATTTATATTTATGTTTTATATGTTATATAACAATATTTTGATTTATTTAAAAAATAATCTCTATGTGTGAAATAAAAAAATTATTTATTTATTTTAATAATTCAAGAATTTTTATTGAAATATTAAATTATACTATAATAAACAAATTTTTATGAAAAATAAGAATTAATAAAAATTTAAATTTTTTTATTATTTATATATTACATCAATCATGAGTATATTAACAGACCGCAAAGGATAAGGCGATCATTTTTATTGCATGAAACTATATTATTTTGAGTCAAAATGAAACTATGTTAGTAGAGTTTTTTGGTCACTTCAAAATACAGATTATAAACACTAAACTTGATAGCAATTAGCCCAATCCATTTTAAGCCTGTTTTAGTGTCCGCTGTGTAATTAAATTCCCAATGTTATTAATTTATTCTATATAATATATAACCCAAATTACCAAATATCTTCTCACACACACAATTATAGTCCAAATTATTAATTACTTTATTACAAACTACGATATAAAATTAAAGTGCAATAATTTTCTTGTTAAAAATGATCACTAGCTCGCCTGCAGTGGACGAGATTAATATATAGTAAACAATGTGACGTGCTTTAAAAATAATTATTAATTTTCACTTTCTAACTAAAATTTATTAATTATAATATATATTTTATATTATTCAATATAAATAAATAAATAAAAATTATAATAATCCGTATGCTAATATAGTATTGCGTGGCATTATTATATTAACTATAGCATGTTAAGTTATACTTATCGTAAAAGAGTACCAAATTTCTTATAGGAAAATTAGATCAAAACAGATGGAGTGGAGGAATGCATTAATATATTATAAGTATCATAAAATATGCCAATTTTTATGTATACTTATATGTATTTTAGGGTTTATAATCTATAAATACATAAACTTATAACAAATTTTGTTTTTTAACATGATCTTTAAAATGTATTCAAAATTACACGAACTTAATACATTGTTCTTTTTTTTACCCGAAATAAAAAGCATCCAATTTTACGTTGATGTGGAGCTCGAAAATAGATATGGAGAAAATTATTTGATACGGACAAAGTTGTATGACACGGACAATTCTTAAATGATATTTTTACCTCTACTTTTATATGTGGACATTCCTCATCGCGTCACTTACCTCATTCCCGACATAACAATATTCTACACACATATATTTAAAATTAATAAATGTATATTATATACTCCCTCCGTCCCGCTAAACATGTCTTGTTTCTATTTTGCACGTAAATTAAGGCTATGCGGTTTAGTGTTTTAAGAGTGTACAATAATACTTAATCATTATCATTTTGCACGTAAATTAAGGCCATGTGGTAGGTAGTGTATTGGGCTTTAGGTTAGAGAAATAAATGAGTTTATTTTAGAGTTTTAAGTGTTTTAATTAGTACTACTAATCATACTTAAAAATCCTTTATTATTTCCTAAAATAGAAACCAAATATAAATAATGGGACGTCCCAAAATAGAATATAAGACATGTTTATTGAGACGGAGAGAGTATAATTTAGTTTGGTTATTTGAAAAATCAAACTAAATACGAATACTGAATTATTATTAAAAAATAACTACATTAATCAAAATAGTCTAACTAAATTATAATTTCGATTTGAGTCGATTTTCGATTGGGGAAAATTTTTGATGGTGGTCAAATAGGCTAATTCGGCTGGTCATAAAATAAAATAAAATTGGTAAAAGAGAAAGAGATATGTGGCAGAAAAGGAAATAGTGGATCAAATGTGGGCCCAAGAACTCTTATCCACCTTCTTTTGTTTGGACGTCGGTTTAGATGGAGAAGATTCTACCGTTAGATTCACTCCGGATTATGATATTGATGCAGCAGTCACCACCTGCTTCAAGAATCAAGATCACCTCCCCCACCCATATTCATCAATTATACTATATAATACTTACTCCCTTTTTCTTCCCCACTCAACGCCAGACACCAATCTCTATTTAAAAGTTGCAGCCTTTCTTGCAACACTTTGATCTTACTCTCTTGTTTGTTTCATTTGTAGTAACTGATTTTGGAGAGAGATGGAGGCCCTCTCCGCCTCATATTCCAACTTCTTTATCAATAGACCCTCGGAGAAAGAGAGACAGCCTCTGCCTTTATTCTCCACAGATTTTGCTAGTTTTCCCGGAAATGGGCTTGTCTTGTTCAAAGCAAGGTGTGTTGGCTCCGTTTCAGCCTCTTCTTCTTCTCAGGTGATTCTATTTCTTTTTTCTTTTTTGAGTTTTTTTATTGGGTTTGGAAATATGTGGTTTGAATAGTTTACTAGGGTTCTTGATTTCAACTCTAAGAAATTTTGTTGATGAGTGACTTTGTGAGTTGTTTTCTTGTTTTCTGAGCTGTGGGAATTTGTTGCTGTCTTATATGAATCTATTGAAGTGATGATGATGACTAATTGTGTCAAAAATTTACAAAAACTATTGTGCAATCCTTAAATGGCAAAAGGAAAAGAATGTGATCTGATCATGCAATGCCTTGAAATCTTTGCAGACACATCTAGGAAGTGAAGAAATCCAGGCATTGGACTTTGGTAATTTTTTAGAATACCATCAGATTCTTGCATCCATTTATCACCTAATCACTGCCTAAATCTCTCTCAGATCAGCCTAAAACGGTTCGTGTTCGGTTCAAATTAGAGAAGCAGTGCACGTTCGGAGAGCAATTTCTCGTAGTAGGCGATGATCCAAGCCTTGGAATATGGGACCCTTGTGATGGGGTGCCTTTGAACTGGTCTGAAGGGCATGTATGGACTGCAGAAGTGGTAAGTAAGGCTATTGTAATGTCGTGTAATGATGAAATGCTCGATTCTTGGTGAAACTCTGTGATGCATTCTGTTTCTTGTGATAGGATATGCCTTGTAACAAAGTGATCAATTACAAGTTCATACTTGAGCAAATAGATGGAAGTGTATTGTGGCAGCCTGGTCCTGATAGAGTTTTCGAGACATGGGACACTGCTAGAACTATATCCGTGTCTGAAGATTGGGATGTCCCTGATTTTCAGAACGTAGTTGAAGAGGAGCGTGTGAATGATTCGGGTTTGAACCAACTTTTATTCGAAGGAGGGTATGATTTGATGGATGAACAAGTAGATGATGATGATAGTTTAGGTTTGCTGAGTGTGGATAATTTGAAAAAAGAAGTAGTGGAAGAAGGGGATGTTGCGACGAAGGAAAATTTTGATGGTGATGAAGGTAGGAGTGATCGTTTGAACGAGGCTTTTATGAATATGGTTGCAGAAAATGTTGGTGAGGAACAAGATTGGAGTATAAGTGATGAAGAGCCTGGCCTAATGAGTGGAGAAACTACGTTGGAAGATCGTGGTAGTGTGGTGATGAACACAAGTTATTCGTCTAGCTTGAAAAACGAGACGAGGCTAGTCATAGATGAAGGCATTCCTGTTCTCGTACCCGGGTTAGCTACAATGCCAGTGGAGGAGGTCAAAGCAGAAGAGGCGGAGGTAGGCAGCATTCGTGTAGTAGCTGTGTCTGAAGAACTTGTTGAAGTTACAACTACTTCTTTTGATGAAATTAAGGATTCGACTGTTTTTTATGATGAAACTAAGGATTCAAGTGATCTGAACCAGAACGAAAACAACATTATTGAAGATGCTGCTACTGAATTGGATGAAATCAAAGATTCAAGTGACGATCTAGAGGAGAGAAACAACACAGTTGTTGAAAATAGTGCTACAGAATCGTCCGAAACTAAGGATCTGACTGATCTAAACGAGAAGAACGATAACGTTGTTGTAGATGCTACAACCGAATCAGATGATAGTACTGAGGCTGCAACTAAGCCTGAGGTAATGTTGTGTGCATGAATGATCACTTAGAAGTTTGTACCGTGGTCTTATATTCTTCTTCGCACAGGTACGCGTCTCTGCAGTCCTGCAGTATGGAGAAACGAGGGAGACGATGGGGTTTGATGAGACGACACGGGTTACTGGGAAAAAACAGTTCTTGGGCAATGGTATGCAATGGGGAAGAAAAGCTCTTAACAAGTTTCTTGCAGATCTTGGATTCATGCAACATAGTTAAGGTTGTGTAGCAATGGCATGTTTCAAGTCATTAGAATCTTAGTATTGTAAGAATAAAACTTAGGAAGTTGCCACTTATATCTTTGGATTTGTATGGTGCATCAAAAATCATTACTTTTTTTTTGTTCAACAGGGTTTTTACTCCCTTTATCTGATTATTTCAGACTTATTTTTATAAAAATAACTCACATTATTTATTAAAGTAGATCAAAAATAGTGGAAAGAATGAAGTATCTGAACTATAAAGATAGTGTTGAACTTTTTTTAAAAAATAAAATTTTGTGGTCGTGAGATTTGAACTCGAGAATTTATACTTCTTTCATTTCAATAAATATGACACAGTTTATATTCAAATGAGTGTATTAAAATAATAAAACGTGTCAAACTTATTGGGACAGAGGTAGTATGTTTTTTTTAATGACGATGATAGACAATAATATTCACTCTAATCAAGCTATATAAGTGGAATTAAGATGTGTAAATCTTATTTCTAATTAAATGTTATTATGTTCAATCTTCTAAATCACTACTCTCTCCATATTTAACATGTTTGAGAATTTTCATTTTATTTTAGAATATAAGGATTTTTTTTTTCTCCCACTAATATTCATTATCATTTTTCCCTTTAAACTTTTCGCTTTTTAACTCTCAATAAAATTTAATTATTTTCATTCATGTATTTTCCTTCCAAATTAAATAGTGAGAAAAGAGAATGGGTTCTTATATGTGTTATTTATTAATTTTCTTTGTTTACGGTGTAAAAGTTTGAATTATTTTATATTTTGATATAGGGGGAGAGTATAAATCAAGCTAGATGAGTGAAATCAAGATTTTAAATCTTATTTCAATTTTTTTTATTCCTAACTAAACTATAATATCTATGTATTGTTATAAGTGGATTATTTTTTCACACGTAAAATAAGTAAAATGAAATATAAAAAAATTAATATGATCCACATGATATTTTAAAGAGTTATTTTTATCTTTTTTAAACACGTAATATTAGTAGGATAGACTCAAAAAAAGAAAAAATAATTAATTGAATATAAAAAGTATTAAATTTAAATAGAAAAAATTATTTCAAATTAGAATTTAAAATAAAAATAGATTACTATAAATTATGGTGTAGGTTAGTCAACTCTCGAATCTGTATATAGTTCTATTATCGATGCTACATTAAAATAAATATGCTCATTGGGAGAATGCAAAATTCATCAACTTTAATGAATTTTTAAATTTATAAAGTACAATCTAAACTTTTGCAATGCATGAATTTGATTCAGTCTAAGTTATTAGGTGATGATTCGAATAAAAAACATTATGATTTTGTAATTATTAGTACAAAATAAATGTTCATATGGGAGAAGATATATATTTCATGAAACCAATGAATTATTATGAGTTTCCAGACGCGCAGCGTGCGGCTAACGTTGTTCACGATTTTCATTTTGTTTTAAATTTAATTTTTTTAAATTAGGAGTGTATTCCTGAATCAGATATATGGAATTTTGGGCAATGTTAAAAAACGGACCAGTCATCGAACCAGTCTCGTAAAAGGGGGTTACAGGTTCAACCGATCGAACTGTTTCAAAAAAATCGGATGACTCGTAATATATATATATATATATATATATATATATATATATGAACCATCCATATTTTTAATTCAATGGGTATAATTAAATTATACTCTAATCAATAAACCTTAGTCAGAAAGAATAACAAATTCCTTGTTTTTTTAAGGGATTACATATTTTAAATAAGATATATATCAAAATTATATTTTAATCTGTACCATTGATCAAAATGATTTAACGGTCAAGATTTGTTTTTAGTTAACTCATGCAGAACCATTTTTATTTGATCTCTTCCCTATATGTATAATTATATATTTCAAAATATATAGATATGAATACTTAAATAAAATTTGTATAAAAATCAAATTTAATTTTACAACTTTATACATTTCATGAACTAATAGTTATTTGTTATTAATATTGTTATACATGTCACAACAAAAAAAAGGGCTACGGGCGACGGAATATTCCGTCGTCCGTAAGGCCTAACGACGGACTAGCGACAGAATATTTCGTCTGTATTTCGCTCATCGTTAGGCTCACGGACGACAGAATATAAATTCCGTCGTTAGCTAACGACGAAAGTATATTCCGTCGTTAGGTCTCCCCTGGTGACCGTCGACGGCGCCGGAGGGTTGACGACGGACTGTAGATCCGTCGTCAACCTTTGACCGTTGACCTAACGACGGATACAAAGTCCGTCGTTAGATTTAATTTTTTTTTATTTATAGTTTTTGTAATACCTATAATATATAACATGTCACAACAAACAATACAAATAAAATAAAACATTGAACGATAATTTTAAATTTACGAAATCGATTGAAATTCAAAATTTAATATAATTAAACAAAATTATTATAAATGTTGAAATACAAAACAATAGTATGAATATGAATGTAGCAATCGTACAAATACAGTCTAGGAATCAGGGGGAAACGGGGGAAATGAGGGACCACCTGCTCCTCCCTGCTGCTGAGACTGCATCCACCGTATCATCTGAGCGTATTGAGTCTGCACGAACGCCATCTGGTCAGTCAATCTCCGCTGCTCGGCAATGTAATCATGTCGCTTGTGATCCTGCTCCTCGACTCGGCACCGCAGGTCCTCAACCCCGCTCCTAGTGGCTTGTGAGGCGGACGACGATCCACTGAACCTGGAGGCTCTCAACGCCTTCCCTGCGTCTCCAGTACCGAACAACCTCTTCTTCTTGTCTGGGGCGCCAAGAACCTCCAAGTATAGCTCGTTGGTGTCCACCACATCGTGGTCCCCCTCAGGCAGCTGGTTCCATTACGCGTCAGCACGGGCAAACACCTCAGTCTGCATGTAATTAAACAAGAAATGAACATTTGTTAATAACATATTATAAAGGTTGCAATTATAAACTATATATATTACTTTGAAATTAAGACTTATCGCTATCGCCTCCGATTTCGCATCGATGTACGTCTCGTCTGGGTACCGATGCTCATCGAGGAAGGAGTCGAACATGCAGTCTATCGGCTGTACTCCCCTCTCAACAGCCTGTGCATGACATACCAATCAGGGTTGTGTTATTGAAACATGTGTATATGAATTAAAACTATAAAACATGTTTGAAATTATGATTTTAAATTACCTTTTCCTCAGCTCGTTGCATGATGGACTTCGACCCTCCCCTATGCTTGATAGGACCAGTCCCCGGTCCCTAAGGCTCAGAGAGCCGGTTGCATCTCGCTACCTTGGATTTAGCAACAACATCATCCCTAGACCAGTAAGCGAGCCAACCTGCCCAGACCTCATCAGTCCACCATCTCGGCTTCTCACCTCTAGGTGTGGGATCATTCATCCTCCTCTTTATCCCGCAGATATAATCCGTATATCTCTCCCGGCACTTATCGTACCACAGCTCTCGAATCTTGGCATCGAGAGACGATTCCCAAGTAAATTTTTTCTATCATCCAAAAAGTATGTTAGAAATTGTAGTTAACTTCAATGTATAGTTATAAGTTATAATTTAGAATGAATTTGAAAGTTTTAGAAATTTTTCGAACTTTAAACTCCTACCAATATCGCTACCTCACGTCATCAGGCGTCAGCTTCCAACTGTATCCAGTCGGATTAGGAACTATCTTAAATAGTTCCCAGATGTAATCAGTCAGGGCGTCATGCTGGTAAAATCCCTTACATAAATCATTTTAGTTTGATTTATATTAGTCTTCTGAATTATTTATTAAATATTTGTTAAAATTGAATATGTGATTGTAATTATGTACCTCAGCTCACTTACTAAGAGAACGAAGTCCCATGTGGGTCTCTGCTCCCCTTGATGATCCTTATCGGAGCCAGACGACAGACCACCTAAATGTACGCCACCAATGTGGTGGCTCAGACCCGTCCCGGACTCATATCCGGATGATGAGCCCGGGGAACTACCCCGACTGATAGAAAGAGGAGAACGTCGTGCACCCCTTTCTCGATGAGTAAACACATCATCTCGTGATGAAGATCTCCGACCGGAAGACATCTATTATGTTAAAAATTAATAAATAAGTTGCATTTATAACACGAAACGTATAAGTTGAAGTTTTATATTAAACATACAATGCGTTGCATTTATAAATAATAAATTGAAATTCGAATGTGATAATCTTCGTCGTCGTCTTCATTGTCATTTTCATCTTCCTCATCTACATAGTCATCCTCATCATCTTCTTCTTCTTCTTCTGAAGCTTCATCTTCTTCATATTCATCATCATCTTCTTCTGTTTCGAGGACAGTATCAGTGTCTTGATTTTTCTCATCATCTTCAATTTCTACCTGGTCACCGTCTCGTTGAAGTGACCATTATAAGTTGATTGCACATTATAAGTTGAATAGAGGGCTATATATTAGTTTTAAAAAATTTAAGGTTTTGTAACTCATTAATGATTTGCGGTTATGAATTATAAGTTGATGCTTAGAATGCTTGATGTTAAGCAATAGGAGATCACGAGCAATATTGAGTTTAATTATATCATATTCGAAGTTCTCAAGCGTTTGGTCATTTTGGGAAATGTTATGGTGAGTTATCTTGTAGCTAATTGCATCTAATATAACGAGTCACTGAATCTTTTACGTCATTGATTTGCATTGATGAATTATAAGTTGATGCTTATACTATTTAATGCTAATCATATGGAGATCACGAGCAATATTGAGTTTAATTATGTCAAATTCAAATATCATAAGCATTTGGTCATTTTTGATCATTTTGGGAAATGTTATGTTGAGTTATATTATACCTAATTGCATCCAAATAACATATATCACTGAATCTAATCAAAACAACCATACATAATCATGAAAACATCCCAACATACATTTCATGATCAAAACATTCGAACATAATAATCAAAATATGTCAACATACATCTCATCATCAAAACATCACAACACATGCATCTCATCAAACCATAATATAATATTACACATATTGGGAGAAGATCCTTAAGACATAATCATCCTTAAGACATAATCAAAATCTATCCCGAAGGAAGAAGATCATTAAGAAATTAATTACGTCTATCCTAATGTTATATATATACGCAAATCGTTATACTAAATTACCAAAATTAAGAAATTTGAAACAATAAACTAAACTAATTGACGTACATTACATTGTGTAAATTAAAACAATAATTTAAATTAAACAGTTAATTCAATTTATAACTAATTAAGAAATTAATTAGACTTAAAGAAAATATGAACAAATTATTCGATTATTAAATGCATTAACAGTTATTAATCTAAATTAGTCTAAATTAGGTATAAATAGTCTAAATTTGGTGTAAATTAGTCTAATTAACCTACATTACATCTAATTCACTAAATTAGATCTAATGAACTAAATAATTATATCTAATGTAATTACCAAATTAATTCTAATTAACCTACACAATTAAATTAATCTAACTGACAAGATTAATCGAATTAACTACAAAAATTAGCTAATTAATTATAAATACTAAATAATCTAAAAATTAACAAATTAATTATATTAATTAAATTATTATAACAACTAATTAACCTAATTAAAAAATTAATTATAAAAATTAACTAAATATAATTAAAATAAATTATTAAAATTATTTACCTTTCACCGGAGGAGGCGACACCGGAGCTGCAAAAGGTAACTCCGGGAGCATTCGGGAGGCGGAGGGCGGCAGGAGAGGCGGCGGAGCAGGCGGCGAGAGGCGGAAGGCGAGCGACGGCGAAACGCGGCAGGCGACGGTGGGAGGTGGCAGCAGGCGGCAGGCGACAGTGAGAGGCGCGGGAGCAACCACCAGGCAGAGCCAGACGGCGGCAGGCGACAGGGGTAGCGTGGAGGCGGCAACAGTTTCTTCTCCGGCGAGAAAACGGGTCACAAATGAAAAATTGAGAGACAAATAGTGATAGGGGAAGGGAAAAGGGCGAAATATACTTACCTTTGTGGAGGGAGCTTCGATTTCGCTGGAGAGGGTGGGAATCGCCGGAGGTTCGAGTTTGGGTGTGTGTGTGTTCTGTTTTTTGCGAAATGGGGAAGACGCCCAATAAATAGGGCGTGACGACGGACTGGACGACGGACTAAAATTAATTATAAATAAATAAATAAAAGCTAACGACGTAATATATTGACGACGGACCAGTCTATCGTCCAATCCGTCGTTAGCGTTGGCGCCAACTTACGTGCCAAAAATACGGTCGTCAGTCCGTCGTTAGACTTATTTGTTGAAGTCCGTCACTAGTCTGTCGCCAGATGACGATGGATATACATTCCGTCGTCCTATTCGTCGCCAGTTTGCCATTTTTTTGTAGTGTGTATGACAATATTAATATTTTAGAAATTTATGTGAAAAAATATTGTATGAAATCAAATAAAAATTGTTAAGTAATATCTTTTATAATAATTTTAAAGTTTAATAATGATAATTTTAACAATTTTTTGAATTAAATAAAAATAGTAGTAATAGTTAGAGTTATAAGTAATTATATATAACAAAAATAATATTATATTAACTTTAATAATTTAAATCTAATGAACAAATGTCTTAGTTAGCTTAGTTGCTTAGTTGGTTACAAAGTTTTGTTTACCATATGTAAGGTTAAGGGTTCAATCCTTCAATTTTTTATTAATAATTATTGATTATATATTATTATATTTTAATTTTATAATTTAAAATATTTAATTTTTTTTTTAGAAATACCTAAACCTACTCAATAAATACTAGAAAATATGAATACCTTCAATTAATTCGGGTAATTTTAAGTACCCGAAATACTCGAGTCGGGTTCGCGTATCTAAAATTTTAGTTTAAGTTCATATTTTAATAGTTAAAATTTAAGATTTTCTGATAGATACCCGACCCGAATAGTCACCCTTCTTTAAAATTGTAAATTGATATTGAGAACTTGAAAATTAAAATACCTAATAAATAGAGTTTTTTCAATTGCTATTTTATATATGTTTCAAAATATTGAGATTTCCGGTATATTATATATGTGGTCTAAAAATTTATATTTATGTGGTTGAAAAAAATAAGTAAATTATTTTGATTTCGATACTTATTAATACATTTTCGATACTTGAATTATTAGTAGGGGTGAACATTGGGTCAGACCCGCATCGACCCGTTAGGACCGAAAACTCAAACTTTTTGAAAAGGTGGATCGATCTGTATCGAACAAACCCTCTGGACCGACCTAGAGCAGGGGTCCAGTCCGGGTTCGGTCAGACTCGGAAAAAAAATAAATTAGTTCATATTTTTTATTTCATGCTATACATATTATTTTTTAATTTTCACCAATAATTTTTGAAAAAAAAAACATAATTAAACATGTCTTAGTATTAATTATTCTCAATTCACAATAATAATATAAACTAAAGATCAATTCATAACATAATAATTTATTAATCCAACCTCAAGTTCATAAATAAAAATAAGTGTAAGAAATATTATACTATAAATTTCTTATTATATATATATATATATATATATATATTTCTTATTATAAATATATAAAAATCTTTTTTATTTGTACGAGTCGTTTCTGGGTCTGAGCGGGTCTTGACTCAGCTCGATCTGGTACTTCATTGTTCCTAAAAAATAACTCAAACGAAACTGTTACAATAGATGGGTCGATCCTGACCTGGACCGAACCTACCGGTCCGGATCGATATTTTGGGTCGATCTAGGTTTGCTCATCCCTAATTATTAGTACTTCATCTATCCCATTAAATTAGACATATTTTGACCAAAAAGCTCTCATAGTTTTGGTCAAAATATGTCTAATCTAACGGGACGGAGGGAGTATATCCTAACTAGGGTTGTAAATGTCGACATATCTACTCGTGAGTTATTCTATACTTTTATCCAAGCATATGATGTTTGGCTCATTGAGTTCCTACATATTAGAGTTCGTCTATTTAAGAGCATGTTATTCAAACCTATTTGTCAACCTTCAATTGAGCATTCAATCTAGTCATAATGCATATAATGATATAGGTCAAGGGAACAATTTCAAGTTTTTCATTGATCCTCAACAAACTCAAGCTCCACAAATAATACTCCCTCCGTCCCACCAATATAGTCCCCCTTCTTTTCTACACGCAAACTAATAACTTACTTTATCCCCTAATATTTTATTAGATTTTACATTAATACTCTTAATTTTTTACTTATAAAATTTGTAAAAAAGGGAAATAAGACTACATTAGTAGACGTTTCAATTGGGAAAGAGGGACTGGTGAGAGTATTAAATAACGAATTGTGCTTGATCAATCAATCGAAAGCTCAGATCAAGCTCAAACACTCTAATATTTAAATGAATCAAGTTCTAGATGATTAGTGTTTGGCTCGTGTTGGCTTCGTTTACAACCTATTCATAATCGAGAGAATACTAAAAGTCAAATTTTTGTGTTATTGATAAGTAGTGAGAGCATTCTAGGATATTGGCCCAATCCCTTCTGCTTTTAGATGGGCCGGCCTAATATTTTTGCAGGCCCAAAATTCAGTCCAGAGAAGCAATCATCAACAAAATTTAGATTATGAATACCTCATGTTAATAGGTGTAGGTTTGATATATATTTGATAAAATTTAGTATTCAAACTATCAATTGATAGTTGGGACTTGTTTAGTATAGAATTGTGACCAAGACTTTGAGTATATAGAAAGTTACTAATCATACTTGCGAAATTCATATACTCTCAAAATATTCGTGAAGTACTCTACATTTTTCTATTTTTTTATATAAAATCATACCCAATATTTTTTAAATATTAAAATTAAATATTTTGCGACGAGTACCCGTGAGTGGCAGGTTAATGGATACCAAATAGTGGTGAGTGGCAAATTTATAGTTAGGGTTTGAGTAATTCTAATATTTACATATAACTTTGTGTAGAATTTAATATTTATTTAATATGAGTACGAATAACGAGTCAGCAGTATCATCCCTTACCAAAGCTTGGTCAAGCTAGTTTGATTCGTCATATATTATAAGAAACTTGAATAATATTAATATTATACAACATTTAATTGAGAGTTTATATTATAAATTGAAGTTCACAAAACAATAGTTGAGCCAATATTTCTTACACCCTAGAATCTAGATAGATTACACACACTTTAATTAATCAATAAAAACAGTTCTACTGTAATAACATTAAATATTGCAAAGGATCATCACAAAAACAAATAACACATCCAATGCAGTACCTCATTCCCCTATATCTCCTTCCCTTCTATCCCAAAGGCCTCAAGAAGTTGAATCATTGAGAAAAATAGGAGCTTCTGCAGCTGCTGCTTGACTTCGAACTGTCAGAGTTCGACGTCTGAGGAGACACTGGAGTAGCTACTGTTGATGTTCGTGATTTATTCGGAACGCGAGGCCTGATGTCCTGTCCAAACGATGCTCGTTAGTGATGATTGATGAACGATAATATCATGATCTCGTTTCTGTAGCTACGACACGAGCTAGTATAAGTGAAAGAAACGCGTAAATTACGCAACAAGCATACCATATGCCTCATAGCCATCTCAAGCGACTTTTTCGAGAGTGATCTCCCGAAACCTGAATTTTCATGCGACGATTTCCTTGTATTCTCATGAGTAGCGTACTCATCTTGTTTCGGTGGAGCTAGTTTCCTCATGTTCACGACTCTATCCACCATCTTAGTCCCCATCACTACGGGATTAACATCATCGTCGGTATTGTCGTGTCCCCGGCTTCTTGAAAGCACTTTACTCCCGTTTTTGTGAGGAGCGCGCACTCTGACCGGTGAGCACGACTTCTGCCTTGGCTTCTCATTTGAAGAGGAAGAAGATGACGACGAATGTGGGCCTACCCTTCCTCTTGATGCAGAAGCAGCCCTTTTAGGCATTGATACCTTCAAATTTTGATCAGCATCTCGAGATGAGGAGAGTGAATCCAAAGGCTTTGACGGCCTAGATTTCACCGTTGCTGCACTTTTCAAAGCTGCGGAGCCAATTATCTTCGATGATGTAGATCTATCCGAAACAGATACAGCTGCTGCTTTACGTGTAGGTGTAGCAGTCCTCGTTGCACACTTTGAAAGGATAGGTATAGATGTAGTCGAACGCGGTGTAGGCCTTACTGGAGTGGAGGATCTTGGTTGAGGAACAAGAGGTTTAGAAGAAGGTAGCAGTGTAGGTCTTGATGTAGGCGTGGAAGCATGATAGGGTCTCGATTTTGCAGCCAGAGAAGGACGTGCAGTAGGCGTTATTGCCCTGTTACGACGTGGCTTTCCCTCCTCTAATGAAGGCTTTCTTACAATCACAATGGTAGAACATTCAACACCAGATACAGCTGCTAGTGGTGCTGAACTCTCACTTAAAGAAGCAGTTATTACATCCAACTGCAAGAACATAGGATTATACAAAATCCAAGCCTAAAACCAATTAATCGAATCACGAGAAAATCACAAGCATATTGTAATGTTCAGACCATGAACCTAATCATCTGAGTTCAGACAATGCTATATTTAGTAGTACCTCAGATTTCAAAGGAATGTCTTGATCTTCACTATCAATGAGGTTTGTCTGAGTCGCTGCAGAATCTTGCACTTCCGCATCCGGTGAAGGAAGTAACGACATATTCGATTGCTTGAGAAGCCTATCGAAAGATGACATCAGAAAACGGGACGAAGGGTTTGTGCTCAAATACATGTTCATGATTTACACAAAAAGCTATGAAGGAATATTGAATCAAGAAGATTTGTTTATGCAATTGTCAAATTGTAAATAACATATCAAGAAACACAAAAGTATAATCTTTGAATTAGAAACTACAAGATTTTACCAATCATGATTGCTTCTTTCCACCTCCAAATCAAGACAATTATCATCATCCTTAGCTGGACATGTCTCCAACAAGCTATGAGGCTGAGGCTCTGCACCTGCACATTAGTCGGATTCATCGATAAAATCGCAGACAAAATGCACTACACATGTTACATAAACATAATTGAAGTGAAGCCAAGATAATGCTGCAAGAAACATAGCCAAACTGACAAACAAAACATACATTTCGATTCATTGTTATCATCATCAAAGTGGAGATTGTCGTTTTCTTCGGTTTTGACTTTCCGGATCCCGAGATATATAGCAAGATCTTCATCAACTTCCCTCATTACCATCCTAAGATCTCTGTTCTGTGGCCTAAATTGTAAGGACGCCTGTGGTTTTGAAGAGAGACAGCATCATCATATTATCCAATCTACCTTATAACACAATTCTTTGAAGCTAAATTCGTGATACTTCCACTTATAGATTGTAGTACAACTAAACAAAGCTGTAAATGAAGGGATTAGAAGCCCAAAAGGTACAACCAAAGAAGCTCACATATTTCCACATTCACAAGCATTTTATCACCAGAAAAGAAGAATATGGCCACACAAATCCAAACCAAAGACAAACACGAAGTAAGCAAAAGAAAATGAAATATAAAGTAAAATGCACTTACAACTCACAAGTCACAAGCTAAAATACAAGAATTTCAGCTAATTGTTGCAAGAAACCAAGCAATGTAAAAGGGACTAAACATTATTTCAAACAGAAAAAGGAAAAGGAAAAATGAACCCAAAAGAATGTAAATAATAAAAACCCACAAAAATCCACAGCAGAATCTAACTAAAGATTCCATCTTTATCACATTCTCCACCAAATGACGCATCCCACTTAAAGAGAGACGCTTTGAATTGATTGGAGAAAGAAAAAGGCAAGAACACTTACTGCCATTGCTAGTTAAAACAGAAGCTACAAAGGTAAATGGCAACTTCTGCACAGAGAGAGAGGAAACAAGAAGAAGGTAAATTGTTGCTGAAGGGAAAAGGGTTTTGTTACACAACAAGAATCTTGATTTTGATTTATAATAATGTGTGTGACAGGAAAAGTTGGGAGTAGAGAAATGAGGGGAAGCGGAAGAAGCTCATGAAAATTGTGCAATGAATCTTTTTTGTTTGATTCCTTCAACGAGGGACGCTCGCTCACACTCTCATATGTCATAAATTGACTGTTACTACTTTTTTTATATTTCTTGAAAGAAAACACAGTTCAAACGTAAGGTTTGAGATCAGTTATTAGTTTGAACTGTAAGAACGTTTTTGTTTGAATTTAATACTTACAAAAGCAGTCATTTTGGGAAACGAGAAAACAAAACCCACCGATTTTGTATGTTTTTTTAGTAGTGGCGACTTTCTACTTTTCCAACAGTTCTTTCTTTACTTACTGTTACTCAATTTGATCGATATATGTTTAAAAAATAGTTTACTTTTTTATTCTGACATAAGTTAATAATATGTTTTGACTTTATATGAATGTTTGAGTCTTACTAATAGTTTGAATCACTTGATATATTTTTTTAGATTAAATTATTTATATTGAGTGTGGTAGATCCACTTGTGAAAAGTTTTAAGCGTAAATAATTTTTATGGACATCATAAAATGGCAAAACGTAAATCATTTTCGTTGATATAGTAAATATATTTTACGTGGGAGTTTGTTCAACTTAATATTTTGTGCTCTTTCTATCTCACTTCATTAACTCCAATTTGATTTTTCACATAGATTAAAAAATTTATTTAATATGTTTTGAAAAACATGATTTATATGTAATAGTTTTGATTTACTCTTATTTAGCATTCTAGATTTTTTTCCGTAGATATATATAAAATTATTTTAGTAAAAAAAAAGTAGTTTTAAATATTATCTACTTACCAAAAATTAAGAAAGTAATTGAGTAACAAATTCGTGGAATAATTAAAAAAATCATTCAGTTTCTTTATTTTTTATTTAAAAATTAAACTAAAATAGGATGAATGGATAATGGATTGGTGGTGTATTTCACTAAAAAAATTTCGTAAACGTAATGTTATTTTTGGAATTTTATCTTTATTATTTTTAACCTAAAAATTTAATGAATAAAAGTGCCTATTTTTACAATAAATAAAATATAAAAAATATCCACATCTACATCATGACCAAAATAATTTTTTGTGTTTATGTGGTTCAGAATATTTTGTGAATAAAATATATAAATGTATAAATAATTTATCATGTGTTTCTATATGAATGAATATATTTCATCTATTGTATTTTGTAAATTTTACTATATTTTTTTAAATCATTTTTTTCACTAAGAGTATTTTAGATTTTACCCTTTATTAAAAATTGAAGTTATGATCTATTTATAGGCAAGTTGGTGTAGATAGTATGCAAATTAATAAAAATGTGTGAGTATATATAGTGAATTGTGTAGTTGTCTATACCTATTATGTCCCAACACTATATTAATTATATGCATTTTTTGCAATTTTAAAACGAAAATAGAGTCCAATGTAGCATAAAATTAATGCCTATTTTCTCTAATAATCGATATATATATATATATATATATATATATATATATATATATATAGG
>JAPKLX010000039.1:2268879-2279759 GCA_026898415.1 Leonotis leonurus
GTTAATGGGTATCTAACGAGTGGCAGGTGGTGGGTATCCTATGGATGGCGGGTTCGCGGATACTCGATAGGTGGTGGATATCCGCAGGTGGTTAGTTTGATTGAATTTAATATTCATTTAATTGATAAATATGGATATGAACAACTACTATCCATAACCGTCGTGCCCGATTATCACTCCTAATCACGATCATGTTTCGATAAATGCCAATTACAATATGACTATGGTTTAATTTTGATAATTTCCATCTCTTTGAACGTCTCTAAAAAAATTATCCATTTTGAGAAGAAAAAAAAATTCAATTATAAAAAGAAAAAAAAAAGAAAAGAATAGGATTCTCTATATCTAGACACGTGGTACATCTTTGACTAAGATAGATTAGATTATTAAAAGATATAAATAAAAAATAATAAAAGTGTGTGAGTTTAAAAGTTGATTGTGGGCTGTTTGGATCCACTAGATCTACGAACATATTCGAAAAAACAATTATCTAATGGGCCCATATTTGTGGGCCTAATTATTTGAGTTATTTAAAATGAGAGTGGGCCCATTCACGTTCCCGATGCATTATAGATTTGCATAGTCAAACTTTTGATTGAGATCGTCTTTGACCTTTTGACTCTTCCGGTTCCGTCCCGAGCTTCCGTCGTCGGCCTTAGTACTAGACCACTACTTATGTATGTATTTTCAGCATGGAGTCTCGAATCTTTGATTTTCGGTGGTGGCAAACAATAGTGCTTGTGTTGTGTTGTAGTAGATGCCTGCCCAGAAAGAACCGCTCACTAGCTAGCCGGACTTGGGGGTCCTATCTGGAGACGTACTGAAAACCTTGTCTTTCGAACCGAACACAACGCCCGTCTTCTAAATCAAAAGAAAAAAAAAAGGTTCGTGCTCATTGGAAAGAAAAATGGAGTGTGCTGTAAGGCACAATTGGATTGCTAACGCAGGTGATCTCTCTTTATTTAGATATACCATTAATAACAATTCATTTTTTTACACAAAAAATCATGAATACTTAATAATTATGTAATACATAAGAATTAACGAATACATCATGTGTTAATTTTTATCCAAAAATAAAAATAAATTATTATTAATGTGACGTTTCAAAAATTAATATCAGTAGTCGTTATTATCAGAATGCTTATTATCAGAATGCGGGAGTAGTAATTGTAATGCATCAAAATTAGTTGAACTTATTATAATTGGAAACAAAAAAAATTCAAACTTGTTCCCTAACTGCTATTCCAATTTCACTTATTTAAGTAAACATGCAAGTTTAACTTTGTGTTTCTTCGGAGCATAATATTATATTAGTTTTTGACATATTTGAACTTGACTCGAAATGTAATTATCGAGTTCTATCTTGGATCGTGAGATGCTCAATAAGATTATTTTTATGTTTGAGTTTGAGCTCGAGTTGTTCTTATTTGATATCCATAATAATAATTTTGAATTCAAACATGTTTGTAAGTAAGTCGGTTCGAATTCAAACTCGGTCCGATAAATTTATTGCAAATATTCTTAACCACAATAATTAATAAAATTCCTCACAATTTTAAATAAACGAGAGTAAAAATAATAAAACAGAAAGATTATTATTTATTTATGTCGACTTTTATTTGAATTATTTTCAGAGGAAAGGTACGAAATTCAGATTAAAATAATATGTGTGGGACCCACCAATTAATCTAGGTATTCTTGTTTCCTATCCCAAATTTGGATTCTATATTATCACTATTTAAATAATAGAGTTCTCATCAAAATATAATAACTTCTTTCTTTTTAAATAATAGAGTTCTCATCATAATATAAATTCTCTCTTTTTTCTTGCTGCTACATTAAGGAAAGTTTGGTGCATTTCTAATTAGTGGGAATGGTAACATAATTTCATTTGTCAGTCGATGTACTATTTCATACCATTCCGTCCTCTTTAAAGAGAGATTTTGGAATGTCCTCTTCAAAGAAATACATTTTCCAAAACTGAAATAATGAGTGTTAATTATAATAAGGTGCCATTAGTAAATACTAATTGCACATTTTTCTTTTTCTTTATATTACTACAATACTTTAAATTTAAGATAAGATAAATTACAATCATTTAGATTGTTGCTAACCATAACGTAGTGAGTGTACTAACCATATCAATTGAGTGTACTAACCATATCATGGAGTGTACTAACCATAATCTAAGAAAAAGATATGTAGTGAGTGTACTAACCCAATAATAATCTAAATGTCATTATGGTTAGTACACTCACTACATATCAAAGCATAATAACAATTGATATGTCATTATTGGTTAGTACACTCAAATACCAAGAAAATAAGATAAATTACAATCTTTACCCTTAATTATTACATTCAAAGTATAAAAAGTAAAAATATTCAAATGAGTAAAAGGGTAAAATAAGAACTTTAGTAGTATCATTTTACTCCTGAAACTTGAAATGGAACACTTATTAGGAGACAAAGATTTTTCCGTTGTAAGACATTTATTAGAGGACGGAGGGAGTATTGAACATATATGGACAAGTAGCACGCCCAACATTGTCATTATGGTACTTAATCGTCCACACAAATTGTCTTTTATGTGCAGTTCCAAAAGAATTGATAAGTCATACTCCCTCCGTCCATGAAAGAAGTTTCTAGTTTGACTCGGTGCGAATTTTAATGTAGTACTTTTGACTTTAATAATGATATGTAGTGAGTGGAATATGGGTCCCACTTAAGTATTATATTAAATTGAGTTGTGTTTACAGAGTGTGGTTGGTCCATTACCATAAATGGAAAGTTTAAAGTAGAAAGATGTTTTGTGAACGGACGAAAATGACAAATTAGGAACTTGTTTCATGGACGGAGGGAGTATATTTTAGGAATATTTTATCTTTATAAGCAATATTCAGAAAAATTATACTACTATATTATAGTACAACATATTTTTTTAATTCGTGAGATTTTAATAATTTATATATTTATAACTTATTGGTAATCAAGATAGAATATAACATGATAAAATTTGTACACCATGTCATCTTACAAATTTTGTGGGATTATATTGTAAGGAAAATTATAATTTTTGTGGGATTATATTGTAAGGAAAATTATAATTTTAGACGGACCCATTGTTTATAACAAGCTGACATGTTTATAATATTTACTACCAAAAGATATAATTTAATGTGATAAGTTAATCTTATCATGTTATATATAGGCTACCAAATGGACTCTAGATTTAGCCACAATTAACCCATGAATATATACTAAACCTTCAATATAAGTAGGGAGGGTTTTGTGTTAGACAATCTTGTCGAATTAAGATCACCAGCAAAATGTCAAATTGACAAATATACCATCATATACACATACAATTACAAGTGTAGATTCAACTACTAGTAACTCTACACAAGGTTTTTTAAGGTAAATGAAGTGGTAATACATTTCCAAGGAGTGCAAAAACAAAAGGGAATATGCTAAAATTCTCCCATGATAACTATATTCACCTGTACCAGACAATTGCTACCCAAAGTTAGCAGGAGACATTGAAAATATACAGTTCAAAGAGATGGTTAGATTTGAGAGTTCAGGAATTTAATCACATGTCTTCGGCATCACTTCCAACCACCTGCGTGTCATGGGAGATCGAATAGTTGCTTCCATCGGGACCCAATACTTTAAACCTGATTGAGTAAAGAAACGACAAAAAAACGAACGTGATTAATTGCCAAACGATGTGTTATCTCTCGGCCAATCTGCAATGTAGACGTGACTTTTGAAACGTTTTATTAAAGACTAAATATTCCCGAGTCACTAGAAAATTGAATGGGCAAGTTTTCATACATAGTGTCTAAATTGAAGATCGACAGAAAGGTTAATATGATTCTACAGCATATCACCATAAAGGCAGGAACGAAAGTTGCATACCTTTCAAGAATGTATTTCCCAACTTTGTATTGTTGGCTCTTCTCTTGTGCAGCTTCCTGGTATTAAGGCAAGAACAGTTTCAGCTTTGGAGACAGGATACGAAGAGAGAGAGGTAGATGAAGTAGCCAAAGCCCAAAGGATCTTACATATTTCCAACCCACAATCGATCCACAACCCACACAGAATATGTCGCCAACGGTGTGCATTCCGGTCATCATCATCCGCTCTTCTTGCTCCCCGACAGTTACATTCACACTAACATCAAGTACCATGTTATTACACATGTCAGGAATGCACACGGCCTCTGCAAGTAAATTTTCTGCTTTTGAAAGGACAAGTACAACTATTGTAAATCGTAAGCAGTAGTAGTAGGAATAATTTATTTTTCTCTGTGTTGGACAAACATGAAGAAAAAGTATAGTCTTTGAAGTTTGAACTGCAATGGGAGTATATACTGCTACAGAATGTACAAAAGGCCCAATTTTCAAAACAAATGCAGATCATTTCACTTCGAATAAGAGGTCTTACACTTTATCAAAGAGATAAGCCTTCCCATGCCTGCAGTGGAAGGACTGGAAATAGAAGTTCAAATAAATTTGGTAAGCCATCATCTAATTGAGAATGTATCATGGCAACAAAGTGAAATCTAAAACAATGCAGGCACAGACAATAGATTCATCTGAATACATCTGAAGAAATAATTCAGCTCAGGTTTACGTTTTGATATGTTATGGCCAGAAAAAGGGAAACACTTTAACCTCTTTGTGTCATTGAGCTCTTGGTGATGAAAAGATGGTACCAAAAATGATCCAATTGTAATAAAGTGGTGAAACTGAGACATCCCACATCGCATGAGTAAAGAATGACAATACATTATAAGTATGAGTTTCAATTGATTAATGGATTCTCTAGATACACGGTTAACCATTTTCCCAAAGCGAGGAAGAACGCCAACTAGTCATAATAGCAAATGAAAAGCATGATATTTCTCATTATGATAAACACATTTATCATTGACCATATATCACACAAAGTCACAAACCTAATCCTTTGCACAATAAAACCCCCTTTTTTCTCAAATCACACAAATTTTGAACACTTTTATGCATTCACTTCCATTCTATCATATTAAATTATCAATAACGCTATAGCATACAAAACACTCATAATAGCACTCAAAGTAATCAGGAAAAGCTCTTAATCCACTAACTTCAAAAGGAACTTATAATATGATATATATTATTTGTAAGAATCAGTTTGCAAAAATCCAAACACTACGAAAATATCAAATAGTATAACAAAACCAAAATGTACACTCGTTCAACAAGGGAAATTCACGCATAATAAGCACAAAACACACTAAAAAATCGGAAAAAAACAAAACAATAATAAAACCAAAATAACAAACCTTCGACACAATATCTTCAACCAAAGCGAGATGCGTTTGGCAGTGCTTGCAAGTGTACGTCTTCCCATCCAAACCAATCATGAACACCCTCCCCATTTCTGAAATTCACCGATCGATACGCAAACACGCCCTAATTCTTATTGTCACCTAAACTACACAGCCAACAAAAAAAGGTGAATTCAAACTCACAAAAAATAAAAACCGAATATTTTTTAAAAATTCATTTCATAATGCGTAGATGAATTAAAACACCATAATCGTCATTAACATTCGAGTAAAAAAATGGAAAGGATTGCGATCCTCACCTAAGCGGCAGAGGAGAAAAAGGAAATCAAAAACAAAAAACAATCACACCAATTGGGACGTGTGTTTCTTTATTTATACCTAGGGGTGAGAATCGGGACGGGACCGGGAGTCCCGGTCCCGGTCCCGAAGTCCCGGTCCCGAAATTTTCAAATTTTTGGGTCCCGGTCCCGGTCCCGATCGGGACTTCGGGAGTCCTGAATCCCGAAGCGTGAAAAATTTTAGTCCCGGTCCCGAATTGAAATGTCCCAAAAGTCCCGAAAGTCCCGAAATGTCCCGAAATTTCCTGAAATTTCCCGAAATGTCCCGAAAGTCCCGAAAGTCCCGAAAGTCCCGAAATTTCCCGAAATTTCCTGAAATTTTTGAATTTAATCGGGACTTCGGGTAGTCCCGATCGGGACTCGGGAGTCCCGATACCCGAAATTTTAAAATTTATGGGTCCCGGTCCCGGTCCCGAAAATTTCGGGACTCAGGGTCCCAATTCCCGTCGGGACTCGGGTCGGGACGGGAATTTCCCGAATCCCGGTCCCAAATTCTCACCCCAATTTATACCAATGCACTGCCGCGGGAGGTGAGAGAAAAATAACATACCTGTCTTTTTCTACTCTCATTCCGGCTAAGATCAGGTGTCATTATACTTTATCGGGCTCCATTATTTTACAGACAACAAATTAGTTTTTTAATACTGTGTTCAAAAGCAATGTATCATTAATAATGAAATATATAAAGTATTATTTAAATTTTTGTGTTTAATAAAAGATATCCTAAAAAAAAACACCTCAACTTAATTAAGACAACCCAAAATAGTATGACTCATCTTTAGGCGGGATGCAAGGAGTATTTGGTTAATTTTATAAAAATGTAAAAATATCGTAACTTCATAATTTATTTATATATATATAAATTGTAATGACCAAATAAATGTTCACCACAAACTTCATCATTGTTCAAACCACTATTTCATATCACATCAATCCAAATATTTCACATTTAGACAAAATATCAATTAAAATCTTCAATATTTCACATCAATGCTGAACTTATAAACAAAATTTTAGAAGAGGTTATCAATAATGACAAAAGTTGAAGAAAATATTAAGTAAAAATTTAATATATAAAAAAGAGAATTAAGAAAAGAATGAGAAAGCGAAATATCAATGAACAAAGATAAAATACCGTAAACTTATTTAGAAAACAATGTGAGAAAATGACCGTTAACTTATTTAAGTTACGATACTTATATTAAGATAACTACACTATAATTATTTGTAGTTATCCTAAGATGAGTACCGTAACTTATACCAAACATAATCATAATATTATTTCAAGGTAAATGTTGGTGGTTTTATTATTTTATTTTTTTTAAATTAATGTTGTAATGAAAAAATATGAAATACAAAATAACAAATTTTATACTGTTACTTTTTTTTATGGGTTGTAAATAAATGTCTTCTAGAAAAATTAAAACCCTCAAACCAAAGTAAATTCATTGCAAATATCAATGGTCATAATAATTAAGATAAAATAAAAATAAAGAGTGACAAAGACAATAAAGTAAATAGGAGTAAGGTGTAAAGAAAATAACAAATTGGAAAAAATGATAAAATGATTTTGCTTTTATATATATATATATATATATATATAATTTAATAAAAGGAAAAAAAAGAAGATAAATCGTGGAGTACTTTAATTACATGCAAGTAATGTGAATTTGCAGTTTCAGCCATTGAATTAATGTGTTTATTTGTTCAACCTATATGAACTGATAAAGAACACCTTAACAACAACAGCATAACATTTTCATACAGTTTACACCAGACCCTATATAACAGTATTGGATTTCCTCTTATAAAAGAAACAAATTCAAACCCCTCTCTTCTCAAATTTAAAACACCTCAAGTAGCGGTTGCGAATCAACTCCCCCGATTCTTTGAGGTGGCCAAATAGTATGCGTGACACGCCCACAAATCAAACCGAGAGGAATCTGCCACAACATTTCAAATATGTCAAGGGGCATGAGCTTGTATATGGATACAAGAATTTGCAGTTCTATATGACAACGGTACATATCGACTAAGAAGATATGTGCTTGAAAGTACCCTAAAAAAAGAATTCTTTTGAATTTAATTGTAGGCATATCTTTAACTCATAGAAAAGATAATGCAAAGCTTCAAAGAATGGCAAAAGGCTTGATTTTTGTTTTGCATCCAATGCTAAATTGTATATCACTACAACATTGTTCATTCAATTCATAAATATATGAAACGATGATGTAAGCTTCAGTTTCTCATCCATAACTCCATTGGAACAAGATAAATTGAGCTATCCTTTGATAGGTAAAGGCAAAATCTTGTGATTCAAAATTGTGCAGTTAACTGTGACTTAATTCTGCCTAAATCAATATAAAAACACATATATATACACACATGCCGGTATAACAATTGTGTACCATACCGGGCCAGAAGATCTGGAGTCAAGGCTACAAGCTGAATTATCCCCAACAACCCAACAATGGCCTTCAGGAACCCGCACAGTGTCGAGTGAAGGGACATCAATCCAGTCACCTGGCAAGCCAACGATTCTTTTTATGTGTGTCTCATTAGAATTACTCGGGGAACTGTAAAGACAAAAGCATGCATAGAAATCCATCATCAAATTCACATCCCATTAGTAGTAAGTAGGATAAAGCTTTAAACAGAAATCAGCATATCATAGACCAAATCATATGCAATCTTAGTCTTTTCAAAGAAGGGAGAATATTGTTAGCTTAATAGCTCTATGCCTTGCAAGCCTATCTAAGGATACATGACAAATTTGTTGAATTTTCTATAGTTCTGCTTAAGAGAGCACATACCATTGAATACTTTTTTTTCTTCTTCTAGCGTGATACAGAACAAGAACCAAATAGAGCAGGTAACTACTATAATCCAAACTAACCTGCATCAATAATTTCAAGAATCGAATTGCAACTTGAAACTTGATGGCGATGAAGTGATGCTATGATAAACTCACAATTGCGCTAGAAGAAATCAGAAAATTGAAAGAGTACTAAGTTTCAAAACACTATAACTGCAGCAACAAGCCGATAGGAAAAAGTTCATCATATGTAGCATTGCAGGCATAACCAAAGGACCCATACGTAGTGTCTATGTTCTAGTACCACACAAAAATTGTAATCTCTATGGAGAGTTGTTTCAGGTAGTTGATGGCATAGCATTACACACATTAGGAATAAAAATGTCCCGATCAAGTCTTTGACAAGATATACAGATTTGAATTGTCCCAAACTATAAAAATCTATAAAATGAATCTCTAACTATAAACTCTTTTAGGCAGTTGATGACGTTGCATTACACACAGTAGAAGTAAACCACAGCGAAATCAAACATCCCGATCAAAAGTCTTTAACGAACTCTTTTACAGATGCAAATTTTCGAATCACATCACAGTAACTGATTAAGCAAGAATGCCCCTCGAAATTATTAGCACCAAACCATTAATGTTAAAATGACTACACTACAACTGCAATAAAGTAATTCAACTGCATGCATAAACATTCCTTAGTGAGTCTTAACATTTCTTATAAACACTTAAACCAAAACAAACACACCTAAATTCGCGATTCCAGTATCGGCAAACAATACGATAATGCCACTCAATAAACGAAAAGTTACCGAAAAACGACGACGTCGCCGCGGGAGAACTTGTATCTCTGAAGGCAGAATTTTTCAACCAAAACGTAGTCATCTGCACAAATGGATAGCAAATTGAAAAGAGAAAAGGGGGTAAATTAGTTGATAATTTTAGAAAACATACCGAATGAAAATCCGGTAGAGCTTCTGCTCTGGGGATTGAAAGTCGGAGACATGGAATGGCCACGAACGGGCATAAAACTAGCATATCGGTCGGAAATGGTGAGGCTGACTATGCTTGCGGTGAAATACTTTTTGGCTAAATTCAGCACGTAATTTCTAGTAGTCATTTCTGAATTAGGCTACAAATTCTTTAGTGTGCAATTCAGCTACGGTATCAAAGCTTGACCGAAAAGGCAGCCGCCGTCGGCTATCGGAGCCGAGGGGTTTTCACGGCGGCGGTTGCTCGGAACGGTTGGAATGTTATGTTTACAAACAATCTTTAATTCAACAAATTTTACAATAACTGTTTTCGTATATTATTATTTTTTTCATTTATTTTTTTTAACAGTAGTCAGTGAAGTTTGATTTTCACTTATTTTTTTTAATTGAAATTGTGTATCGAGCGAAATTTGGTCCATATAATTTATAATTTTTAATTGAATTGTATGTATAAAATAGTTATTATAAATTGAAAGTTTTTATAATTTTTAATTGAATTGTATGTATAAAATAGTTATTATAAATTGAAAGTTTTAGTGTTAAAAACATTTGTAAAAGGACAAAACAAAAATATGTTAAAAATATTGGTGGACGAAATGAGTATAATAAATTATACAAACCTAATTGATAATTTTAGTCGTATAAAATTATACAACCCATCTCTTCGTGCTCTTTGGCCCGAGCTATATGAGGCAAAAACTCACTCACGTACAATTTGGATGCCGAGCCCCACCCCACATGGTGCGACATAGGTCAACTAGAACAAAGAAGATAAAGTTCACTCAACAATTGACTTTGAGTTCCGAACTCGAAGGAACATTGTTCTTTGCGAGGTCTCAATTATTTACATAGACCCACTTTTCATTCCATTTGTGGAAATTTGATGATCTATAAATCATCTCTAACGATCGATCGACTCATCTTTAAGCATAATGAATCACTTCGTGCCGACCTATTGTCAATCCACTTTCCAATCTCTTATGAGAATGGAAAATTGAGGGATCTTTTTTTTTATCAAAAATTATCATCTTTAGATATATATTAAATTTTTAATAAAATAGTTATTAATACTCACTTTTCAAATAAGGTTTGTTGATTAAAATATAATTTAATATTATTCAATACAAATTAATAAAAAGTAATTAAGAAAATAAAAATTATATTTACTCGTATACAGATGTAATATAACCTAACATTAATGACACATCAACCATGAATACATTAAATCATACCCACAATGGATCTATTATACTTTTTATTCTAACTCATAATAATAAAATAAATCAATATAAAATATATAATTTTGCATAATCTTTATACAATTATTGTAAAAAAGTGTGATTGTTGTTGGTCCCGAAACGAGTGAATAAAGATTTGAAATGCGGAATTTT
>JAPKLX010000039.1:2279769-2306301 GCA_026898415.1 Leonotis leonurus
CAATGTTTTGGAACCTAATCAAAACAATATAAAATATCCCAACAATTATTTTTGGGTATGACTCACTTTATGAATATTAATTTTTTAAATAATTTTTTCCATTTAAAATATATCTTTTAATTTTTTTGTGGAAACATCATCTCACATTTTTCGTATGCATAGAGAGAAGAATTATAATGATCAAATATTATTTTTATTTTGAACAAAAAAAAGATCATAGATGTTAGTAGTGAGGATGTTGTGCATTCATGCATTATGTGGGGGTGTGTGACTATTTTAACAATGACAATTTTATATATAATACAAATTTTGTGTTAGTAAAACTACATCATATTTTACATAAATATTATATAATTATATTGAACCTAAGACTAGTTTGATGTGATAAAAATATAGAATATATAATAACATGATAGTTTATTTATATGTATAAATCACATATTCAGATATTATATTGAATAAATCACGATTATATTTATCAAATCAAACTGTATTGTGATAATATAATTTCATAATATTTTATGTAAAATATGATATTCTTATTAATTATTAAAATTCGTATTATAATAAAGTTATTGCTTTAGAATAGTCTCATGCAATGCAGAGTGTGCAATCAATAAAACAATCATGAAAAAACTCTCCAAACAATAAACATAACTATGATCACTCCAAACAAAATTTTAGCATATTTTGTATTTTTTTATATTGATAGATAATAATTTTTTACCAATATATATACATATATATATATATATTCTCATAAAAAGAATAAGAACATAATGACAATTATAGTAATATATATAGTTGGGGATCCATGATTTGGAATATCATCTAGTAAATTATGTATTTAACACTAATTAAATTCAAAAGAAAGAACTAAATTAAGAATTAGAAAGTAAAAGAGATCTAGCCGATGATTGTTAAACTTGTTATCGAGATGCTTGCACCGAACAAAGTTGCAGACAACGACGGAGGAACCACTGGTAGTGACGGCATTCATGACTTCAGCTGCTGCTCGTTCGGCCGAAAAAGGAAGAGCATAGGAGGCGAGGCTGATAAGGTTACCTTCAATTTTTAAATGGAGAAGCAATGACAAGGACGATCTTCAAGCGGTTGGTCAAGAGGGAGAAATGAGGGTCGAGATAGAAAGAGACGGTGAACAACGTGGCGGCGCTAGATGCAACTTTAGAGATTGATGTCGGATGATGAAGAGATCAAAGGTAGAAGAATATAAAGTAACTTTAGGATACTTGAATTAAACAAAATAAAGAAAGGGGATAAAAGAATTAAGCATCAACCTCTAAATAGGATGGTGAAGGCGGTGAGAGAAGGTTAGTATTGGGTGTGTTGTGCAAAGAGTGATCGAGAGAAAAAAAAATGTGGGGACAAATGTTGTATAGGAAAGAAAGAATAAAGAGATATCTTAGATAAACTTGTTTAATATGTTGATGAGCTTCGATATTTACTTTAAAGAATTGAGTCTAAATTTGGGATGAATTAAATTTGTATAATAGTTGTGAAAAAATATTTTTTGGCATACAACTATATCTAAATTTGGGATGAATTAAATTTATATAATGTCAGGAACTTTTTTGATGTTGCTAAAACTGTTAGTTTGGTTTTAATTATGCTTGCGAAACCATTATAGTGTTGAGATGTTTGATTCATTCTATGTACGTATTCATTGTTATGTGATGCTTATGATTTATATTTTAAAGTCTAGCATAGTTAGATTCTGCAGAAGACTGAGTGTAAAAGGCATAGATCGATGAAAGACAGATCGTGTCAATAGGTAGTCTTCTGTGTTCTTCATAGCAGATCAACTAACATGTAAAGATAGATTAATGATATAATAACCTAATCTATAGAGCTTGATCTTATTTAGTTTATGTATCTGAGCATATGATCAATCTGTAAGGATAGATCGTGAGTCACGATCTGTGTCATAGGATTATGATCCTGGAAAAGATTAAGTCAAAATGTTAAGACATAACATAAGTAACGATCTGTCTATAGGATTTAATATGTGTTCTATCTACACTTAGTTATAAGAGCATAAACAGCACAGAAGCACAGATGGAGAGAACATATGATCTTCACAGAATGTGGTGATGCAGAACACCTCACTACCTAGAAGACGAGGCCACTTCACGGAAGACCAAAGAACAGAACGAGAACAGAAGAACAGAACGTGATTTCAACAGAACTCAGCAGATCACAGATCGAGAGATGGATCAAGAAGCAGAACAAGAGTATCAATCTGTGTCTAACAGATTGATCAACAGAACGTGAGGAGACAACTCAAGGTTTATCAAAGACGTTCTATCTACCAACAGAACATCACACGAGCTGCTCAACACTGAATGGAAGAAGCTACAAATCTACCTAAATGGATCACAGCTAACATGTCCATGCCACATCAGATGACACGTCGGATGACACGTAGGACAGGCTCCAACGGCTAGAAATATAGTCAGCAGCCAACGGTCAAAAGAGCATTTAATGCTAACTGCAAAAGTTGCAAAGACTCTCAACGGCTAGAATTCAAATTAGCCTATATATACTTCAGCCAACTCCATGAAGAAGGTGTTCGAGCATTCATATATTTACCCAAAATCTCTCCAGCCATTAAAAAGACATTCAACACTAGATTAGTTCTCATACATATCCATAAGTGTTGTAATTTAGAGAGATTTAAACACCTATATGGAGTAACCCACTAGAACTTACAATAGCTTAGAGCTTTCATAGCCATAGTTCTAGTATCCTTCCTAGCCCCAAAGCTTTGAAGGAAACTTGAATATTAACCTGAACCTGATCTCGTACTCTCAGTGAGTTTAAATAAGTGAGTTGTAATTTCGTACTCAACGAGTATAAATAAACGAGAGTGAGCTCGTACTCAACGAGGATAAATAAGTGAGGAATCCAAGGTTAAGGGATTCATCGATCTAGCTTGATCGATCATGGACGTAGGAGATTTCATGAACCACGTTAAATATTGTGTGTTCTTTTATATTTTGCATTGCATTGTTTTGATTCTCTATTTATCACTCACCATCGAGCAGATCACAATCTGCGAGCTGTGTATTTGAATCAATATCTTAAAGAACACTCGTTAATAATAAAGCATTTTCTAATTGTAGAGCAGATCAACATACTCACAGCTTTCGCACACGATCTGTGTTTGGACGAAATGACTGGTACGCAGCTAGTTGCCAGTCAATCTACTCCACAGACAGATCATTCACGCTCTGTCTCGAGACCTTCTGTGAACAAATCACTCTCTCTGTATCAGAGATCTTCTGCTATCTCGAGCGAGCTGTCTCAACCTGCTGTTCTAGCAAAGCGCACAAAAAATATACATTGCATTGGTGTATTCCTGCCACACCAATATTTGCTCCATCGAGAACTAACATATACTAATAGTAAAAAATATTTTATAGGGTACAATTGTATCCTAATATCTCATACTGGATCCGCTACAGTGTGTGTATATATATATATATATAGGTCTATGTATATCTTAATGTTGGCGCTATATAAATACAAACTTTTATGTGTGTGATCATAGAGCTATTGAAATAAAGTGAAAATAAGGCACAATTATACATTATCAAAACCCTAATATGTATTACATAATACATATTACACGAGAGCTCGACTGGTCACCAACAACACGAATTTTATTATTACACAACACACGCGCACACTTGGAATTATAATTCCAATTATCATCTAAAATGTGAAAACAAAATAAAGTCGATACAACCATAAAATCACCATAAAAGAAAACGGAAAAAAGTAGCTCGAGTAGATGCACTCTTTCATATATAGCATTGTTGAAGCCTTCCAACCTCAAGTATATTGCATTAACCCTAGCTCAGCTCGGCACGGCTCGACTCGACTCGACATTGTATTGGACACTTTCGGCTCTTGAACTTGTATCCATTCGTCCAATGAATGAAGGAACACATGAATTCAATCTCATGAAGCTGCAAACCAATGTATAATATATTATACAATAAATAATATATGGAGTGAATATTTAAATTAACCAAATAAGAGTATAAAACACAAAAAATAGCTGGCAATATAATAATATTTAATTTCTAATCATATCTTTATTTTTTATACTAAAATACTCTTCTAATAATTTTTTACAATTAACATTAAAGATGTACGGTGTATGAATAATAGAAATCATGCATATTAAGTCATACCACTCATACGTGACATTCTGCATGCTTTATTAAACTATGTGTACGTATTAATGAGTGTTATTCGTACCGTTCATATCTCAGTAAACCAAATTAAATTTAAGTGGAAGATTATTTGTGATAATTCAAATTAAAAATGACTCAGAATTTAAATATTGTTATATGAGTAACTATTATTTGTCTTTTACAATATTTTATTTAGTTATTTTATATAATTAACACAATTAATAATACACCAACAAGAAAAATTAACCTATAATAATTAATATTTATGTACTATGCGTTACAAACTATATATACCTTTCAAAGTCTCATTATTCCTTGTTGAGGAGATGTCACTATCCCCGAATTGTTAGAGCCAGTTTCATCTGCAAATATTTAAAAAGAAACAAGAAAATAATAAATTAATTAGTTTGATTATCTTAGGTTTTTAATCAAACTAATCTATTTCAAACATGGAGTAGGATTTTGTTCTTACTGAGTGGAGATTGGTACACAAAAAAGCAAGCTGCAATGATGAAGTAGCTTAGTAGAAGAACTAGTCCCTTCATGTAATGAGATGATCCATCCTGTAAAATTCAGGATTTTGTTTTCTTTGACTTTGTATATTCTATTTATTAAATATATATAAAATATTTATTGAAATTAAATAAATTATTTTACCTGTAAAGTGATGGCTGTTAATATAATCGACAATGCAAGAGAGCCTGTCTCGAGAAGGTTGAAATTGAGATCCATGTCCATACCCATAATCCATGCCACTATTACACTTAATGGTACCTAATATTTTCAATAAATGTTATTAATAATTATTTTAGAGTTTCAAGTAACTATATATACAATATAAATTAAGTCAAGAAAATCAATATACAAATTTCTAATAAATCGATGATCTTACCACAAACATTGCAATTCAATAAACAATTCTAACTTTAGGGTTTCATGTTATTATGCAATATTAATCAAGCTAAGAATACTGCTAGTACAATGCTTACTTTAGGGTTTCTTGAACCTACTTTGCTAAGAGATGAGAGATTAGAGGTTGCGACTTAGTAGTCGGGCAGTCAGTCTTTCTTCCTGACGGGCTAAATGCATATTTGTAATGGAATAATGCTACAAATTTCCCTTAGCTAAGCAGCGTATCTACACATACTAAGTTCATTACGAGACCATTGTTCATATCGAGTTAGCTCTCTTCTTTTCAAGAAAATCCAAATAAAATCAATGATCTCGCAAATCACGCATAACAATTGTAAGACATTGTAAATAGACATTTTTCGTAAAAGATTAATGATATATGAAATATCAATTAAGTTAAAAAAATCATCCGTACTATAGATTTTTAACAAATTAATCGATGATCTTACCACAAACATTGCAATTTGTGTGGCCGAACCTAGCGCAACACCAAGAGTTATGTCCTGAAACGAACAAAAACATGATCACGATCACGACCATGTAACAGAGAACCCAAACCGAATTAACGAAAAACGGGTCTTTCTAAAATAAAATGAACTAACTAACCAATTTGTTCTTGAATGCAAAAATAATGGCTCCAGCATGCTCAGCTGCATTTCCCACTATTGGTAATAGAATCACACTAATAAAGCTTACTGAAAGCCCCCAAGAATCTGATGCAGCCTACACATGATATAAATCCAACATCACATTTAATTATACCTAATTGAATATTTAATAATACGAATTAATTGGGTTTTTACCCTATAAATACATGAAGTTATAATAAATTTTGTTTTTTAACCTGAATTTCAAAATATATATGTCTATAAATACACAAACTTAATAAATTTTAAAAACACTTCAATTATGTGTTGACATGGAACTCCAAATTAATTATGTGGATAAAATTTATCTAACATAGACAAAATTATATGAGGTAGACAATTTTTAAATGACATAGAAATTAATTAAATTATTATTTTCTTTATGGAATTAATTCCCTAAACTTACTTCAATTGTTCCAACAACATATTCTGATAGTAGGGCTACAATGCAAGTCATCAAAACTAGCCAAATGAATGCACTCCAGAAACTGATCACCGGAGTTTCGTCGTCCTCTACCACGTCACCATCTTCTCCATCCTAACCTCGTACACGAGAAATTCAAAATCAGACCCAAACATTGTCATCACGGTTCATTATTTGGACCTGAACTGTGTAGGGTGGTTCCGTTTCAAACCATCCAACTAACACGCAAGGACAAAGTTAACTTTTGAACGTTCCTCTCTCTATATATATTAATATATATTGTAACTAACCTCTTGTGCTTCAAATAATTCTCTGTGAGTCCATAATTGAAAGACAAGGTAGACAACATATGCAAGAAGCATGATGAAGCAACTAGCTCTCGACAGCTGAAGCGTCGCCACCGCAGTAATCTCCGGCGATTCTCCGACGTATTTGAACATCAAAGGTAGTAAATGGCACAGCAATCCCAACAGCAAAAGCAATGAGTTCACATCTGCTTGTTTCTGCATGCATGCATGCAATAATATTATTTTCATTATTTAATTAATTCAAGAACAAATTAATATAAACAAATTACTTACCCTATCGAAATTTTGCTCTTTGGAGATATTGACGATGCCTCCACAAAGAAGAGAGGTGCCAAGAACTAGAAGAAGGTTTGAAAGAATAGATCCCAATAAAGAGTATTTGACAACATCAACTTTGTTTTGAGCAAGTGCAAGAATTGCTATTATTAATTCTGTTGCATTCCCACATGTTGCATTTAGGAGCCCTCCAACTGCACATATACATATATTTAATTAATATTTGTTTAATATATTATCTCAATGAAATGAATTTTTTGGAGGATTTATTTTATTTGGTGTCTTATTTAGAATATTGTTTGGTTTACTTTGAGAGCAAGTGCAATAATTATATTTGTTAATGTTTTGGATAAATTAGAGTTAATAATAATGTTCTCAGTTCAATATATTACAAAATCTCAGAAATGTAAAGTGCATATATATAATATAATTATCCTTGGTCATCCATCACACTTCATATCAAAATATTTATAATTTTAATTAATATTTATTGAAAGTAAAAATTTATTAAGATACTATAATAAATCATTTATAACATTTATTTGAAAGAAAAATAAAATAAAATTATATATATCATATTTGAATGGAATGAATAGTACTAAGTATAAGATTAAATTGAATCATATAAAATCAAATTAGAAAAAATAAATATTATGTAACATAAAACATAAACCATTAAATGAAACATAAATCAAATATGAATGCCTATTAAATTAGCTTTTTGTTAGGAGTACTATTTTTGGCTACATTATAAAAGCAATATTCATATAACATTTTAACTTTTGTCCCGTTGCAGAAAGGCATGATTGAGTTATAAAAATAAATAAATTGGGTTAAAGGAAAGCCTGACACGTAAAGTATTTTAATATATATTTATTTGATGAGGATACTTAACAGAAAATTGTCCAAAACAAAGATATTTCATAATACAATTAAATAGTGCCTAATTGTAATGGTAAGTTGCATGCAGTTACATTTAACTTGTTGGTAATTGATGTGATATGTATAAATAAATAATAAATTTTAATAATTTTTTTTACTTATTATAATATTAATATTTATTTTATATAACATAATAAAAAATTATATATCTATTATTATATATACACAATGTGAGATAAGAGTGAGTGAGAGGAATATTAACCTGTTGGTCCCGTGAAGAAAGCGATTTGCCTGCATTTATATAACAAAATAGGATAAGATGACCGTTACTCCTAACCAGTAAAAAAATTTTCTTTTTTCTTTTTGAAACAAGTGAAGTGATTTATCATTTCAAAGCATGCATGTAATAATTATTTATATATTGTTATAATTAATCATATATATAAATATATATAATATTTTCTTACTCTGTAAGAAAACTGATGCGTTCTGCAAGTGGAGTGAGTCCCAGTAAGCTCAAAGCAAATATCCATGGCTGAATTTTCATTAACCACAATAAATCAAATCAATCATTATTTTCACCTATATTAATTAATTTATTGCACGAATGAGTTTAAATTAATTAAGAGAAAAACAAAAGACTACTAATACTTCTAATTTCCACCTTTGGCAACGCTGCATGAAAATTCACATGCATGTTTATTAATAACACATATAAAATCATATTTTAATGTGAATTACTAAAGTATATATATTTTAATCGAGTTAGATTCTAATTAATTTCCTAGACATACTAAACCAACTCAAACCAGCCTTTTTTACGACGAAATTATATATATCAATCATTATTGATCAAGTTAGGTCTAATAAAATAATACTACATTTGTGTAAATTTCGTTACTTTTAAAAATATTAAATATTAATTTTACAAAATGTGTAAATT
This sequence comes from Leonotis leonurus, assembly GCA_026898415.1. Classification (NCBI taxonomy): domain Eukaryota; kingdom Viridiplantae; phylum Streptophyta; class Magnoliopsida; order Lamiales; family Lamiaceae; genus Leonotis; species Leonotis leonurus. The sequence goes on from JAPKLX010000039.1 coordinate 2,288,385, forward strand.
TTATTATTTTATTATTTTTCATGTTAAATACTCATTTATTTTGAACTCTATTATTTAGTAGAACATTAGACTAGACATTTCAAATTAAATAACCGAAAATGAGTGGGACAATAAGCAAGGCCAATTGTAAGCATGCTATCGCAGCCAACCGTCTAGAATCCAAATCATATAAGGGTCCAAAATTTAAAAATAAATTATTAGTGGATAAAAAAATTAAAACTCTTTTTATTAAAAAAGAAATTGTAATATATAAGGGTAATTTTTCTTAATTTTGACCTAGGACCTATGAAATGTGTGTGGAACGAGTTAATACTAGATAGATGAGAAATTGGACACAACATGATCACTTCTTGATCTTAATCAAGCTAATCCAAGAAACAAAGTAAAAAACGAGACACTTCGAGTGAGACGAAAAGATTATGAGACTCTAAATTTGAAACGACACGATAACTCGTCAATTCTTAACAAAGTTAGGTCACGAAATGAACTCGAATACGACCTAAAACCCACACACACACGCGCACGAGTCACTAACCCTCCCGAAGTTCCGATACTCGGCAAGGATAGCGAAAGGAATGGCGAGGAACAAGATGGCGAGCTTGGTTCCGAGAAGGACTTCTTGAAGATTGGTCAAGAACTTGCGGAGGCAGCCGACCCGGACCTTCGAAACGAGGGTCCGGCTCGACTTCTTGCGCAGCGAAGACGACGACATGTTGTGGGCGCTGCGACCGCGCCGCTCTCTGCTCAGAGGCTTTATGTTGCCGTTCTCAAGCAGCCATTGCTCCGGCGCTACCATCTTCCCCATATCTTGCTTTATTCCAGCCATTTTCTTTTCTTCTTTTCAATGAATTAATTATATATTCAATCAATCACTCACTCACAAGTGTATTGAATATTTGAGTTGGTGTGTTTTGCCCTAAATGTGTGTGTATATATATGAGTATGTATAATCTATGGTGATTTCCAGGAAGCTTCGTGTATTGTCGAGGAGCTTATTTACGTAATAAAAGAATATATGTTTTTAAAATAGAATATAAGTGTATTTAGGGAAAGTATGGAATTAATTTGTTTGTTTTTCATTTGGCACAAGGTTGCAACATCTTGCACTTGTGGCTAATCACATGTAATGTAATTAAACTAAGTGGGAAATCAAGTATGGCTAATCACATGTTATAAAAGTAAGTTAGAAATATTCTAGGATATTGATAGTATCGTTCTACCGCCCGCATTGACCACAAGTACTTAACATGCATACGGCTGATGAGACAATCAACATGCGATCGAGTCACTATAACTTATGCAATTTTTTAGAAAATTAAAAGTTTGTACTGCAATTCTTGTATTAATTAATTAATTAATTAATTAATGCATTTTTATAGCTAGGTTGTGCATTAAATTAATTTGTAAATGTTTCACTGTTTTTGACAAGTGACAATTACCGGTACGTATAAATATGATAAGAAATGTTATATTATTACACAATAAAAAAATGTTGTGATGAGAGTATGGGGTTGGTTTTGATTCATTGTTATTAGTTATGGTTGAAGTTTAGGGTTTAAACTCCTCAACTTGGTCTCCCAATTTTGAGGAAAAAATTGTATGGCTCCAACTCTTGAAGTGACAAGAGATAAACCTGTGGCCAAAACTAAACCATTTTGAAAATACATATATATCGTAGTTGTGGTGAGATATTGAGATTCCATTTGTTTGATAGTTACAAAAGAAAATAAACTCATATCACTTTAGTACCATAGTTTATAGTCAAGTTTATTTGTTCACGTTTCTGGAACACCTCTAACAGACGGACAAATAGTTAATTTTGGAAGAATTTATTGTCAACCTCTTTTAAACATATGAATCTATCTAATTTGGAAGGGAAGAACTTGCATCAATATCTCAATTCAAACATGTGTTTGATTCACACTCCATGTTCTGAGTTACCACCCAAAAGACTTTTCTCTTAGAGTTAAATCACTACTCTTAGCGCGGGTTCATATACTGGACCGCCCACCTTCATCACTAGTTTTACGTTTATCAAAAACACACCTAGAAATGTAACCATCATATATTCATATATGTATCACGTCCTCCTTCTTTTTACAGCAAAAAGCAAATCGTCAGCATATCTGACGTAGACGAATCGATGTCTTTATCTTTCTAAAAAAAAATTTATTTTAATATTAATATATAGTTGGTGTCTGAGTTACCACAAGAAAAGAGAGAAAAATTGAGTTTTTGTTTAAAGAAATGCGTTGAGAAAGGGTAGATATATAGAACCTTTCAACGAGATAGTACTTTTTCAACTCTTTCAAAATGGATCATTATTATATATATATATATATATATATATATATCAATTCTAGTCATTTTTTCTACAACTAATCTTTCATTTTAACGAGTCATTTTTACTTGGTAAAGTCGAATGCGTTTCCTTTGCATGATAGAATTGATTAATAAAAATAGTTCAAATTAGTCCAGTACTGTTTACATTGATGTATAAATGATAAATTTCTCAATTTTAAACTAATTTATGAATCTTATCCTTCAAATACTCAATCATATATTATTTGGTTTGTCGCGCTAAGTAAACACCCCTAAGGGGAAATAGAAAAAATCGAATTGTTAATCTTTGTATAATATAAGGTTCAGATGACGATAGATCAACTAATACTTTAAAATGTATTATCATATGATACAATAAATTAGTATGTGTAATGCATCAGAATAATATTTACGATGTATATATTTGAATTTGTTCTTCCTATATCCTATCATATGTATAAGATGTGTGTTAATTTTGATTCTAAAATATTTTTAGGGACCCATTCACATGATATGTTAGATCCGTTGGCCCATGCATCCAAGTCTTTGAAATGTTTAATTTAATTAAACAATGTAATGAAATTATTGAAAATTCATAGAAGCAATGTCCCTTAAGAAAACATATATACATATATATATATATATATAGAGTATAGATCATATAGAAAGTGATTTTAAAGTAGGAAATAGGAAGTAATCACAACCATTCAATTATTAGATCTAACGGTTATGATTGAAGATGCAATTACAAATTTTTAATTCCTAAAAAACGTGTATTAATCAAACAATAAGGTTAAATCATGAGTAAATTTAATTAAGAGAGAGAATAACCCATTAAAGTAGTGGTTGCATTATATGAGATATTTCAGGACATTAACTTAATCATACCATAACTGTCGCATATGATTATTTATTGGAGATTCAGTTACAATAATTAAGGGATTCGTGAATTTAATAGGAAAATTAACACTCAAAACGTGTTAAGAGATTTGATTGAAAGTGAAACAAAATTAAATCGTTCCTGGTGATTTAGAAATTGCATTCGTCGAGCAGGCATTGTTGTATGTGTTAAAATGCATCAATTTATTTTTCACCATGCATTGTTTAAACCGTTAGTTTATTGTATATATAATTTATGTAATTGAGTTACAGTTATATATAGAAATGCATTGTAATTCACTTTTAGTTGCATCGTGAATATGATATACTAGCACTTATCCATTTTTTTTTATTTGAATGTTTTTTTTTAAATATAGAAATGCATTGTAATTCACTTTTAGTTGCATTGTGAATACGATATCTGCATTAGTTTGTTGTTAGAAATGCATTGAATAATAGTGTGTTTTGCATTATAGCATAATATGTTTTTGAATATTAGGTTAATGATATGTACAATGCATTTATGTATAACATGTGATGCATAATCTTGTTTACTATAATGCATATGCTGTAAAAATAATTGGCTGAAAATTCCGACGCATCAGCATTGGTATATTCATATATATTTGACATTTGTGATATTTAGTTTTACACATGATTATGAATTTAGTTTCATTGGCACTTCTTGTTCGCTCGACCTGCATCCTAACTTCAGTCGGTATTGTTGGAGTTTCGAAATAGTCGTCGTCGGCTCCGGTGGAAATGCGTCGACTAGATATTTTTCAGAGTAGTAGAACTTTATTCTTCCATGTCTAACTTGCATCGTATCTTGAGTGTGTATGTACGGAGTTAGAAAGTCATCATGTGTTATTGGCATATTAATTCACGTGTATTATTAATATGCACTACATATATAATCCAAATGCATTAACATACTTCTAATAATGCACTACTGGAAATCGTCTTCTTCATCGACAGTCGCCGGTCGCCTTCCTGACTTATCACCATGTTGGTAAACGTGAATTAGAAGATTTTTGGAAAGAGAGATTTTTTTTCAAAAGGTAAGGATTCTTTGGTAGTAACTTCCCTTTCCAGTTACGCAATTGATGGGGAGGAAAGAGTTTTTTGAATTAAATTGCAAAACTGCCACATGTATTGTTACCTAATTACCCCTGTGCATTGTTCCACAGCGATGCAAATTCCGTGTTTCCCTAAATAATTATATTTTGCCTAATTAATCTGACGCGTTGGATTATGTTAAATCAATGATCAAGATCTCTTCCTATTTCCTACTTTAATACCACTTTATACCTAACCACTCCCTATATATATATATATATATATATATATATGTGGACAGACATATGTAGTTGATGGTATATCTATCATCACATAATGTTTGCATGAATAAAAAGATGTAGACTGTTAAATTTTATTTGATATTCTTAATATTAATCAGTTAAACATAATAAAACATCAAAAATCAGTATGAATTTAATTTTGAACAAATATAACTACTTTTTTAATATATGCAATAATATAATTTTAACAAAAATATATTTTAATTTGCATTAATTTAAACCTACTTAATTCACTTTCTCATTATTTTTTCCTCTTCATCTCATTCTTTAACAATATTCTGCCAACATCGGTTCCATCGTTGTAACCATCGTCCACCAACAACACCTTGTCGCCTTGCACCGCCGCCGTCACCGCCCCATGGCGGTGCTAAAAGTTCAAAATTATATATGAAAATTTGAGGTATTATACTAACGGACGAACGAATTTCATTTGTATCGATAGTATATATGTTGCAAGGTTAATGTTATGAGAATACAAATGAGAGTAATAACTCCCGTTTGTATTCTTCGTCTCAAAAAATATATTTTTTTTATCAATATGAGACTAATTTGTTTTGTTCGTACAAAAGGTAAAATTGTAAAAGTAGTTATAATTAAATTAAAATTATGTTTGCGACGATAATTTAATGTTTACTAATGATTATATCCCTAATGTAACTAAAACTCACCATTCCCCCAAGAATTGATCATCCTTTAACAATTGATGACACATATAAAATGGATATGGATACTTTGTTTTTAGGAAAAAAAAAACAATTGGAATTAAAATGATTGAACTGAATGGATCATTTCATCCCACACATATAGTGTTAGCATTGGAAACTTCGTGGAAATTTCTTATTTCAAAGCTCCTATCATTGTATGATTTTAGGCATCTAGAGTACTTGACGGCTATGTAAACTAATATAGTCATTCGCAACCTATTTGAAGTTTAGTTCGAAAAAAATTTGTTCAGAACTCAATTCGATAGTAAACTAGTTGAGTTCGAATTTGATTTTGAGCTCTTCATCGTTACGAGTTGGACTCGAGATTAACAATGCTCGACTCGTTAAGTCCGTGAACATTGTCAAGTTCGTTTGTTCACAAGTATGTTATATGAGTCCTAACTTGACTCGTTTGATATTCATATTAATAGTTTTTTAGTTTGAATTCATGCCAGATTTGAGTTCGAACTTGACTCGTTTGATATTTATATTAATAGTTTTCGAGCTTGAATTTATCCTAGATTTGAGTTCTATCTCGTATAAATTTTTTACTTTAGCAAATGAACTCTTTTAACTTGAGGTTTGTGTATTAGCTCAAATAAATGCTCGATCGAATGCTCAGTTGAAGACTCGTAGTGTACAAACGAACTCGAAAATGTTCACAAACTCAAACTCAGACTCGAAATTGGACTCAAGGTCGGCTCATGTACCATCAAAATGACTTTCGAATGAGCTTTTTTAACCGAATCTAAAATTATAACTCAAGAGTAGCATTGTTCGTTTACGACCCTACATACACATAAATGGCCATCATATATTACTAACGTAAAATTACCAAAACGTCCTCCTATCTTCAAACCGAGTTTAATTCAAAAATATCAAAGACTGATCTCTAATTTTGAAAATCATATACATCTAAAACTATTTAGATGACGTTAACGATCGATGTTGTTAAAATGTACCTGTACTATTTTGCTATAAATGGTTACTAATGTTGATTTTATAGTACTCAAAAGCATTGTGATCATTGAAAATTTGCCAATTAATTAGGGAAAAGTTCACAAGTGTCCATGATAGTAAAATAAAACAAAGAAGAACATACAAATACTTATAAAGATGAAATTACTAAAAACTCCCTACTATTTTTTAGATGAATTGAATTGTGAATTCTCAAATTACGTAAAGTATCCATCTAATCTAACTAGTCCATGTGCATTCTTGTAATATAAGTAGCAATTATTAACAAACATATTTAGCCATTATATTGATTATGATATATAAATTACCAATTAGGGTAATCCCTAGTTGCCGACCTAGGTTTTGTCTTTGACCTAATTAGGTATCCATCGATAAAAATTAATATAATCTCTCCTTTCTAATAATTTAATCTGAGTTTTAACGTAGTATCTTAATTTTGTGTGGAAAAGTGTAGTAATTGAAATTTGGGTTTCACGACTCTCACTTGTTATTATTATTTAATTTTAGTGTGTATTAAACGGAGTTTGAATCTCAAATGATTTATAATTTTTAATTAAATTACTTATATTGAATGAGATGTGTCTACTTGCTATAAATGACAAATTTCAAGTATTAAAAACATATTCATAAACGGATCGAAAATAAAGTACATTAAAAGCATTCGTGAATAAATGGAATACTACTTATAAGTGTAACGTGTCAAATTATAAGGTTCAAAGTATTTGAGTCACGCCTCAATATATCATAAATTTAAATAGCTTGCCTCATTTATGAATTTCTCTTACCAAGAATTATAGTTATACTCCCTTCATTTTTTTAATAAGATTTACTTTTTGTTTTTTAACATGTGTATAATGTACTATTTCAAAACTCTAGACTAAAAATATGACATTCTTCTCATTTTACCCTTATTTTTATAATATAAACATAAAGTGTATGAATACATTTATAAAAGTGTGAATAAAATAAATTGATAAGATTATATATGTAAATGTAATACTTCATAGTGTAAAAAATGAAATGGTGGGGAGTAAATCATAAAAATATTGAAACCGTCAAATTCAGAACTGTCAGTTTGGTATGAGATTCTATTGGTATCTCATTTTTTATTTTACAACTAAATTTTAATTTATTATTTTAATTTCTTTTGCAATTTTTAAATAATTAAGAACATATGCGTGAGCATAATTAATAAGTTCATACGCTCAATTTATAATTAAGCAAAGAGGTAAATGTTAAATTTAAACTCGTAGTTTTGAAGCATAATGTGTTATGAATTTGACGAGTTAAAACCCTGTCGATAAAACACGCATTTTTTCTAAAAACTTTGTCGTTATTTATACAAATATAACGTGTTTACTTTCAAACATTCGGATTTTGTAATTTATATAAACTTTGACGACATGATTTTATTAATTTATCATGTTAATAACATGTATTGCTCCTGCAAAAAACCCCGGTCAAGAAAAGTCAAAAACTCAGTCGGTTTGTGGTCGGGTTTTACAAAGTGCGACTGAGTTTTCATTTTTAGACTATTTTCGCGGCTGGGTTTTCATAATTTGATATCTTGATTATATTATGATTCCAAAAATATATTTTATTGTTCAGATGAACGGATGAAAATATATAAACGTAAGGTACAATATGCTTTAGCGATAGAAAAGATAAATACTTAAGAGTAATCAAGTCATTATGATGGGTATTTTTCAAATAACTTTTAGAATGTGGGTATTTTTCATTTATTAATTACATATTTAAACATTTTTCATAATTAACCCTTTAGTTTAATTGTATACTTAGGATTAGGATACATCTAATTCAAATTGAATATATAATTATTTTTTAAAAGTTAATATCATTTTTAATTGATTTTTAGGGTTTATTAATTCAAAAATAAATATAATTTTTTTACATTTATTTTTTTCAAATAATTGTTAATTATAATTCATTATATCATAACAAAAAATTTTATTTTTAATAAATATTAATTATAATGATAACTTTATTTGTAGTGCATATAGTGTGAGATACATAATCTCATCTGACGTAATCAAAATTGATGGTTCAAATTTGGCACTGAATTGAAACCGATTTTAATTTGGAATCGAAATTGAAATCAAGGTAGGAGGTGGTTTAGTTCCATGTTCCAAATTTGTGGAATCGAAATTGCTAAAAACCGTCGATTTCGATTTCAGTTCTGGTTCCAAAGTAGGAGAGGTTTCAATTTATATTTCAATTACAACTTTGTTGAACCAAAAACTGCCACATCTCTACATGTAGGGATGACAATTTCTCTACGGGTCACTGACACTAACAGGTGTGAGTTTGAATAACATAAGTTCGTGGGTAAAATTTAATATTCATTTATACATGTCCGTGAAAATTACTCGCGAAATACTCATAAAATACCCGTAAAATATCGGCAAAATAGTCCTGAAAGACTCGTCTGTCCACCTAATAATAACTATATTTTTCTATTTCTTATATAAAATTATATTTGGTTCTAGCATAAAATTATATTTAATCTCTCTTAAACATTAAAACTATATGTTTTGCGTGTGATAAATACCTGCGAATAGCGGATTAACAAGTATCTAACGAATGGTGCGTGACAGGTACCCAATAAGTGACGGGTTCACAATTACCCGCTAGCTAGATGGCAGGTATCCAATTGCGAGAGGTTTGAGTGATTTTGATACCTGTAAGAGTCGGGTGGCAGGTATGGTTTCTCTTAACATGTATAAGTATATCCGTACTGGATATTAATCAGTGGAACTTTCTCCACCAAAATATAATTCCTACTACACAAATTTTATTAAAATATGTGCTATAAAAAAAGTAATGACATTTTTGTGCAACCGAAAGAGTACTACTTTTACTTTCTTAATTATAAAATAAAATTGTAAATTTGTTGCCATTTTCAAAATATCATCTCACCAAATCAAACTGCATGAATACTTGTTTTCCTAAATCTCATAAAACTCGAAAAGGTGAAAATTTAAACTCAGCCCAACCATGGGTTCTTCTTTTCTTTATCTGATATATATCTACCAATCCAAATGAAATATTACATAACTATATATTACAAAGAAACCAAAATATATATATTTGTCCTCTCTAATCAAGTTCGAAAGAACATTATATATATCTAAGGTAGAAACGGCACGAGCAAGCATCTTCATCTGATCACATGAAATTATTGCATGCATACTTGCAGCCAAAATTAGGTTGTTTCTGCGAAGCTTCCTACTTATACTTCAACTCATCAAGAACAACATCATATTCATAGCCCTTCACTCACTCTCATTCTCATTATATGCAAATATATAACATAAAAATTTGATACTTCGATCTCAGGTTGTCTGGACGTTAGAGTTAGTTCGATAAATATAATGCTGTTCTATTTTTTGGTTCGATGTGACGTCAGCTGCGGTCAGAGTTGTTTGTATACAAAATCTAGAAAATGAATCAAGAATGATTGTGGCGTATGAGGAGAATGCACGTTAGTGAATTAGTGATAGGGATATATAGGAACAAAAGAGGTGTGATTTCCTCGAAATTTCGAGGAGGCCCAAACCCATATATGCAGCTTAATGTGTTTTTGTCATCTTTTAGTACTGCAATTATTTTTTGGAAAGGAACAAATTTCTACTTAGCAACTATGTAACAATGTTAATATCTGGTGGATCTTAGGTGGTGAGAATCGGAATGGGACCAGATTTCGGTCCCGATATTCTTCCGGTCGGGACATCAGAAGTCCAGATTTAAAATTTTTTTAAGGTTTTGAGTCCTGATATTAAAAAAAAATTAAGTGTCTACCGGTTCACGTCCCGGTCCCAAATAAAAATGTCCCGAATAGTTTCAAATTTCCGAACGGGACCAGAACTTTCCGAATAGGATTAAAATGTCTCAAATATATAAAATTAATTCCGGAAATCGAATTGGGACTCATGAGTACATAAAATTTTCAAAATTTTAGTCCCGATCCCGGTCTCGGTCCTTCCGCATATAAAAAGGATCAAATCTTGTTATCCATAATTAATTAAATGATAAAATTTAAATTATTATTAAATATTAAAGAATTTAAATTTATTTAAATTTATAAAAAAATATTAAAATATTCACTAATTCATATTTAGAACCCCTTTTTGCATTAAACTCCATGTTCAATTTTTTATTTTTGTTTATAAGTGGAATGAATGGAATACAAAATTACTTATATCCGTCTATCGTGTTTGTAAACAATTGAATTACATTAACATTAAATTACATAGTCGCGTCACGGAGGACTCAAACCCGAGACTTATTACGTGTGACATTAACCTCTCTACCACTAGGCCAACTAACGCACGCTTATATTGGTCTATCATTAGTAGGTTAAAGTCCGAGACCAAAAGTTTCTTCCAAACCTTCCCGCCACGATCTCAAAAATTTAAAGTAGTTACTATTTACAAAAACAATTGTGAGTTGATATATTCTAAGAGAAAAATAGCATAACAAGTCTGCAAATTGCAACTCATTGATGATATAAACTATCAATTTCTTTTGTAGTTACTAATTATAACGCATACTTTTGATTTTACAAAACCAAGTGTAACATGAAATTTCAATATTTATATAGATTTAGATATTGGATCAAATTTTAATATCAGTTAACAATTAAATATAAATATCTAGATCGTACCATACTAATCTGCATCCACTAGTTAGGTATCTATTGTAGATAAAGTGGAAAATAGTAGGTACACAAATAATAAATGTATTTAAAATTAGGGTTGAAGTGAGTTTGAGGTCCAAATAAAATAAAATAAAGTAGTGAAGAAGCATAATGCCGTGAGGGAACTAAATTCTTACAGTTTTGAAAGGTTGAAGTTAGTTTTAGTACGGTTCAGTACAACGCCAAATCTCTAATTGATTGAGATTTGAGAGCGACCTTTTCTCTTTCATTTTATTTTTGTCTTTATATTTTATTATTTTGGTCTTTCAGCAAAAAAAAATACATTAACTGTCAAACTTTTCATTTATCTTTAAAATAAAACTCCTACTTTTTTTAAAGCACAACATTAATATCTAAAAAAAGTTTTATGTCTCGAGGCATTTTCCCATCGCCTCAGGAGGCGTAAGTTTCGAAGCGTAAATTATAAATTCATAAATAAATTATTAGCAAACACATAAAACATAACAATTGCATAAAAACACATTAAAAAAAATATAATTCAAACTACTTATAAGTCTTAAAAGGCTTAAATTTAAGTATAAATTGTCAAATTAAAAGTAATAAGCCAACAATAATCATAGCTTCAAGAGTTGGAGTCGTCTCGTCTGCAGTTATGGAGGGCGTGAAGAGAGAGAATGATAGAGAGCAATAGAGGAAGAGGAGGTGCAGACGACAGAACTGGATGAGAGACGGGAAGATGGAAGCGCAAATTGGGAGGGAGTGTGAGGGAAGAAAGTGGGCGTGTGTATCTATATGTGCAATTAGGGTTTAATCCAATTTATTTGTCTATAATTTGTTTCATTATATCATTCATTTAAAAGTCCCCCCTTCACACACAGAACTTTTCTCTTATCCTTTCTTATCTTCTTTTCGTTCAAAGGACGTTCGTTGGAGTCTTTGGTATAATAAATATATGCTGCCTATGTGCCCCTGGTGACGTGTCGATGTAGAGTACTTATGGAGAGAAGATGACCCCTACGAGGCAAATAATTTTTTTGTTTCCGTAGGCAAGGAGTTCCTTGGATGAAAAGTAGTTTTCGACAGATTCAAGGTTTTCACGATCTAGATTGTGCTGGGCTTTGGCTTTCCGACGCAAATTAATTTAGATCTTTAATTTAAAATCCCAAACTATTTTAAGCCCCAAAACACCTAAATTATTTTTTTTAAATCCATATAATTTTGAACACACTGAGAGGCGTGCGCCTTGGCAACGGATCGACGCCTCGGTGCGCCTCACCTAGACATCCCGAGGCGGCACCTCGTATGCATTTTCTGAACGCCTCAGTGTGCAGCACGTCTCAAGGAGTGTTTCGCTAGAGTTTTTTTAAACACTAGACAACACTTTACTTTCTAGATTTTCATGTTGAATCCCTTATGGCAGCTTTTAGCAAGAGGATGGAGTGGCTCTTTTATATTTATGTTGTTTATAACTAAAGAATGATAAGTAATAGATAAGTAATGCATCTCATAAAACTAGGTTATATAGGCCTATATTATTAAATCAACTTTATTAATTAATAGTCCAACGATCAATTAATTAAAGTTCATATATCAATTATATTCTAATCCAGTCCATATATCAAATATATAGTTTCGTTAGCTGAGGCCAATAATTCACCATTTGTTACTATTTAAAGTAGCATAACTACAAATTAAAAGGCAAGAGAGACTTACATAAAAGAAAACAAAAATTCTCACATAAATCGGCTGGCACCATCCAAATCCCAGCCATCCATGGCGATCGTCGAAGGGCCCATGCCCCGAGAGAAGCAAACGAGAGAACACACACACAGAGGAAACAAAAAAGAAACATTTCCCTCAAGAAAAGTAAAACAAAAACCTGCATAGATTCGCTTGAGTATCGCTGGATTGAGCAAATCATGCTCTCGTTCGATCCCTAACATTTTAGCTGGATTGAGAAGCAGTACCTCTTTGCTTGATAGAGTAAACACGAGAGCCTAGATGATCAACTTGGAGTCCAGCTTCTTTGCAGCCAGTAAAGAATAGTGACTCTTCCTCTTTCCCGATCCTTCGCCTCCAACTCATCAAGAACGCTGGTCGAGTAAGAGGAGACGAATCTGAAGCACATAGCACACACGAAATGGCACGAGAGAGTTAATTTTTTTTCCTGTTATAGTATATGATACAGAAGTGTACTAGAGAAAAGTGCATCAATACCATTCGCTTCGTTCCTCCAAGAAACACTACTATCGTTTGTTTTGTATGCGTTAAGGAGAAACGACAAGGACTTTATAAGGTTAGCATATTGTTTAACATCTGCAAAAAACAAGAAGTGAAACAATCGACATGAGAAACTTGACATGAAAACGAAATCAAATCAAGATTTTGGTTTTTGGCTTGTTCTGCATGTGTACAACAAGAAAGTTGGTATAGGATCGTGTTTGGACAAACAAATCGTATCAAACACGATATAACATATTATTTGCATATAAATTTGATACATATATTCATTATTCTCCTTTATCATTGGCAACGAAACATGATTATTTACCACATCTTCTATTTACCTTACGGTTGACTCACTATTTCTCATTCAGACATATTATCACAATGTGATGAAGGCTTATGGAATTGCATCACTTACACAATAATATATCACTTGCAATGATTAGGTCCCAATCTGGATCGGAATTTGGAAAGACGTCTCCCCATGAATCTGGAGAAAATAGAACACTTTGATCTCGTATTATCATTAACGAATATAAAAGAGCTTCAGTATTACTTTAACTTTCACCAACTGCAAAAGACCTTACGTCGTATGTGTGGAAGGACAGGAGTAACTGCATTAATCCGGCAGTTATGAGCTATATTCTCTTCAATCTCAACATCATCGTAGTCAGATGTTGTGATGTCAAGTTCAAAAGACTTTCTCAAGAAAATGGCCAAAGCTCCCGTTCCACTGCAAATAAGCCAGAATTCATTCAGAACAATAAAGGGTATATCCAAACATTATAAGAAAGAATAAATCAGAACTTGTGCAAAATATCTTCCTTTGATTTTCTATTTATTGATTCAACCTTTCGAAACCATACAAACACGTGTAGAGTGTCGAGATGATCCATCTAAGTGTTACTTCCACAAGAAGGCATACTACAGCGATGGAAACAAGAATCTCTACAATGATTTCAAAGATCAATCTAACTTTCAAAAGCAATAAAGGGCACAACCAATAACTTGTTCAAAGAATAATCTGCCCATTGATTCAAGTTCTCATGTAACAAGTCTAGATAAAAGTATCAGCGTGCTCTATGTATTAAACATATGATTTATTACACACAGAATTTGTTCAAAACATCTTCCTCTAGTAATCTACTTATTGATTCAAGCTCTCATGCCACTTAGTCTAAGGAAAACCACCCAAGTACATGTATACAAGGATATGATCCACAAACAATTGTTACTTAATAATTCTACAAGAAACTAGAAAGTATAAAATAACATTGAAACTAGACTGAAATAAGGCTCTATGCACCACCTTCTAAGATCAATCTTTTAAGTCTAAAAAGCAGTGAAGGAAACGATGCAAGGACAAATATCTAAAAAAAATAAATATATAAACATATACACACATATATATATATATAATTCAGCATTACCTCCCTAGCTCTAGAACTCTCCTACCCTCTATCCACTGTCTGTGTTCAACCAACCATTCCGCAAATGCAAATGTGCCAGGCCACAATAGATTAGCATTTAACTGGTGAAACGAAAACTCTCGTACGAGTAATTCCTGTACCAAAATACACCAAGGAACTCACCAGTTAGAATAAAACAAAATTTGTTTCATAAGGCAGCACCAGATTATGCTGAAAAGCTCTGCTACCATTCCATCTACTGCTACATATTTTCTGCGTTTTCGGTATTCAATTTGTACAAGCGGCATTCAATTTGTACAAGCATTCCAATGCACTGAAGATGCAAGTACAAGCACTAATGCGCAGATTGGCATAAAGTAAACAAATGATCAAAGATTAGCTCTTTCACTAGACAATGTCTCTCAAACACTAAGAATCTTTCTCTTATTCTGTCCCTTCTTTGTTTCACACTACTCTCTCATTCAACTGGAAGAACACTTTGACTTCAAATCCTACCCATAAACTCAAAGAAAATCTAACAAATAAATTTATAGAAAAAATTCATTCTTTTTCAAATGGGAGTGCATGAAAAGATGGAAGAATTCAGAAACTGACCATCCCGGGAAATTGGTGCTTTCGCTCCATGAAAGTGTCATTGGTTTCACTTCTTTCCTCTTCTGCAGTTAAGGGAATTAAAAAGCAAATATTTAATATTGGGGTGCAATTTTTAATTATATAGAAGTTGAAAGCTAATTGTAGAAATAAAGAAATTTACCGGAGGAAGTGTCATCGGCGCCGGCGAAAAGGGAAGAAGGAGAGAATAGGGCGATGTCCATTCTGCAGCTACAATGAAATTTAGTTTGATTTGACTAATAATATTAAGCAAGTTACATATTTGGGCTATCACTATAGGCCCAATTTTTTTTTAACGTAAAATAAAAATAGAGTAGACTATAAAAAAGTAAAGAGGTAAATATTTTAACGAATTACTTTTTTGTCATTAAAATAGATAATTAAGATGTTCTAATTTTTCACATAATATATATATATATATATATATATATATTTATGAAAAGATCTTGGAAAACTCTCATTGAATATATAATAAAGGTATTCTTAGTTATGGTTCGAATCGTAATTGAATCATCCGTTTACGATTCTATTATTTTAAAATTGTAACTGAACTGTGGTTATTACAGCTTATTGTTTGGAACCAGAACCATTCAAGATAGTTCCAATTTCGAACCGTCAGTACCGATTATGTAATGACGGTTCTTTTATATCCACCTTAAAAAATGTGTATTTGAAATTGTACCGAACTGTTTCCTATACGGTTATTATTCTAAATCAAACCGTAAAAATAGTTACTGTCTATTTCGACAGATGCGGTTCTTTTAAACATTTATAATATAAAATCGAACTTTAAAAAAAATTATTTTGATTCAACCATCTCTTTGTCTACTTGAATCGGTCTTCAGATCTTGAGGGATACCGATCAACAGGTCGACATTGGCTTGGCTTATTCTATTCATCTGCACCACCTGACAGAGATTCGTTCAGCTAGCCGAACTCCTTCAGCCATGAAAGACTATGAAGAATTGAGGATCATGGTTCTCGCCAAGGCTTTCACAGCATCAGCCCTAACGGATTCGGTCTACCTTCCCAAAAAAACCTTGGCACAATTTATTACTCCTTCTGTCTCATTCAAAATGGCCCCCTTCTTTTTGGCACGCAGACTAAGATAATTTTCTTCTTTTTATTTACCAATACACTTAAAGCACAAAAATGTTACTATAAAAGGAAATGGGTCATCTTCGTGGGACAGACGGAAAACTGTAAAAAGAGTCGTCTTAAATAAGATGGAGAGAGTATACTCTCAGATAAATATAAATTGTAACATGCATAGTGGAAATGAGGGAATAGTATATATCAAGGATTAATCAATTCAATATCGTTTTGATGTATTGAATATATATATATAGGGGAGGAAGAGTTCAAATGAGAACTCTATCCTTAGGTAAAAACTTAAAACTCATCTCATCCATACATTAATTATAATCTATGGGTTAAATATGAAAGTGTATTTGTATTGTTTAGTTCAACAAAAGGTTATAAAGGTGAATTTGTATAATTTTTGTAAATGTAGAAAACGAAAATTATGGATACCATGGTTTTATTAATTCCTATGTTCACTCCATTAATTCATCATAACCATTGACATATATAAAAATAAAAAAAATAAAAACTTACACCAATATATTTGCTTCGATTAAGTAGATTATTAAATGATGGGATATAGCCCAGCAGCTAGGCCCAAAAGCCCAGAAGCCCAGTTACTGCGGCCCATTTGATATAAACCGCCTATGTTATCTATAAATAGCTAGATTAAAGCTAGATTAGGGGGATTCACACTCTCGGTAACTTAGCTCTCAAGCACTCCATAATAAAAGCTCTCCTCTCTCCGTGGACGTAGATCTCATTAAAGATCGAACCACGTAAATCTCGTGTTATTACTTTCTACTCATCGTATAATCTTACCTCGAAAAATTAGTGATCGATCACTGGCGCCGTCTGTGGGAACGATATAAATTTTGTGAAATCGATCAACGTTTTCTGAAGTAAAAATACGATGGTTGGAGAAGTGCCAGAGGCCACCTCGTCACCTCGGCACAGCAGCCCAGAGGCCACCTCGTCACCTCGGCAGGTCACCTCGTCAAGGTCACCTCGTCACATCGGCAGGTCACCTCGTCAAGGTCACCTCGTCAAGGTCACCTCGTCACCTCGGCAAGTCACTTCGTCACCTCGGCACAGCAGCCCAGAGGCCACCTCGTCACCTCGGCAGGTCACCTCGTCAAGGTCACCTCGTCACCTCGGCAGGTCACTTCGTCACCTCGGCACAGCAGCCCAGAGGCCACCTCGTCACCTCGGCAGGTCATCTCGTCACCTCGGCACAGCAGCCCAGAGGTCACTTCGTCACCTCGGCAGGTCACCTCGTCAAGGTCACCTCGTCACCTCGGCACAGCAGCCCAGAGGTCACTTCGTCACCTCGGCAGGTCACCTCGTCGAGGTCACCTCGTCACCTCGGCAGGTCACCTCGTCAAGGTCACCTCGTCACCTCGGCAGGTCACCTCGTCAAGGTCACCTCGTCACCTCGGCAGGTCACTTCGTCACCTCGGCACAGCAGCCCAGAGGCCACCTCGTCACCTCGGCAGGTCACCTCGTCACCTCGGCACAGCAGCCCAGAGGTCACCTCGTCACCTCGGCAGGTCACCTCGTCACCTCGGCACAACAGCCAGAGGTCACCTCGTCACTTAAGCCAAAACTTCGTCCTTAGACAGAAGTGGCAAAGCCAAAACTTCG
>JAPKLX010000039.1:2306624-2361721 GCA_026898415.1 Leonotis leonurus
CACCTCGGAAGCCGAAACTTCGTTCCTAAACGAAGTGGCACCTCGGAGGCCTAAACTTCGTCTTTAGACGAAGTAGCCACTTGACAGCCTTAAACTTCGTCCTTAGACGAAGTGACTACTCGTACTTCGACCTCGTCTACAGAAGGAAGCTCGGCAATCACATCGACCTCGTCAAGATCTTCACCTCGTCGATGATCTTCTTTTGGGGGGGGATGTGATGGGATATAGCCCAGCAGCTAGGCCCAAAAGCCCAGAAGCCCAGTTACTGCGGCCCATTTGATATAAACCGCCTATGTTATCTATAAATAGCTAGATTAAAGCTAGCTTAGGGAGGGGGGCATTCACACTTTCTATAATTTGTATTTTAGCTCTCCAGCTCTCCAGACTTCGTAATACAAAAGAGCTCTCCCCGTGGACGTAGATCTATTTAAAGATCGAACCACGTAAATCTCGCGTGTTATTACTTTCTGCACCTCGTACAACTCACCTCGAAAAATCGGCGATCGATCATTAAACAACAATCATATTAGTGGTTTATGAAAATAAATCATGATTTGATTTTAAATTAAGCAACTATAATATAAACAAGTGCAAATGTAATAAATAATTTGAGCAAATAAATGTAATTAAAAAAGCAACTATAATTAGTAATTTAAGCAAATCTAACTATTAATTTAAGAAAATAAGTTTAATTTAAAAGCATAATATAATATATTACGAATTTGATTTAAATCTAAGCAACACTAATATTAAAAAAAGCAAATATAATTAGTAATTTAAGCAAATAAATGTACTATAAAAAGCAAATCTAATTAATAATTTGAGCAATAGAAGTTTAGTGTTTAAGCAATTAAAATACACTTCAAAACCAAAAAAAAAATTTAGAATAAAGTATAACAAATTGAAATAAATTTCATTTACAAAAATTATTAAAAAAAATTGCAAAGTGCTTGTAATTGTCGCCTAACTAGTAACTAATGTTCCATATTGTCGTCTACTAAGGCAAGAGATTTGCAATTCATGTAATTTTACTTATTCACCCAAATTATTTATTTTAAGAATATTTTTATCTCATAATTACAATTATTCAATATTGCTTAAATTACATCTCATCCATTAAGATATACTTAATCTATGATAATCTATGATTTATATGAGATCCTAAGTTACTATCAAAGGGTTGGTTCTCATTAAAACCCACCCCTATATATATATATATGATAAATATTTAAATTGGTCTTTATAATCAACCGTTCAAATATGTCATAATTCCATATTAATTCACATTAGATTTATTCACTGCTTATTCACTCTATTGGGTAAACACATAAAGGCATTTAACATATCATTGCTCAATTAAGTTGGTTTAGGTATTGTTTAAAATAATGTCCACAATAATTTTAAAAGAACAGTAACCTATACAAAAAAAAAACCCACCAAATATAATCATTTTTAAAATTTAAAATATTGAGTATTTCGTGAAACAATCTAAAAAAAGTAATAGTATAATATACTATTAGTAGACGGATAATAAAAACACACTCTTTGTCGACAGAATATAATTTAACATCAAATTGTAAAAACAATGAAAAGTAGACAGATTTTGCTATGCTAATAAACAAAACAAGCAAGAAAATAAGGGAAGCTGACATTACAAGGGAGAAAGTGCTACACAGCAATGCATTGTTGTGCTCATCAAGACTACGAATTACATCACGGCCAAATCCTTCCTTTCTCTCATATAATAAAATTAAATATAAGCAACAAGAGCTAGCAATTAAAAAAAAGATGATGAAAGAACACGTACATACACAAACCAAAGCAGCAATCAAGAGAGATACAAACATGACGATGATGGAAACTCGACTGTCCGAAATCAACATTGGTATGGGACTTCTTCTTCGCAAAACAATGTATAACCAATCCTCGTGCCTCCAGGGATTAGCATCACTTGTCTACATGGTGACAACGAAATGACACGACATGTTTATGATGAGAGCTGGAGCCTACCCGTAGCAGGCTTTCTTCTTCTCCATCCCTGAAGAAGAAACGGGGTAGAAGGTTTGAGTTTGTGAGGATTTTGAAAAGAGTGAATGTGTGAAGATGTTAGAGGTGCGAAACATACAACTGCTGCATAGTATACAAATGTGAGCCCTGCCAAGACGATGAATGCAATTTGAAACACGTTGTACCTGTAAGAACAAAATTAGTTTTAGTACATGTAGCACTCGCTTGCAAATATTTTTATACGGGAATGTGAATTGCTACTCACTTGTACAAATATTTGATTCCACGAAGAGATTGCAGGGTGTGACCAAATATTTCTTGAGCTGCAGTAGCTTGGGCATAGTACCCAAAAGCAGTAGCGCAGAACTGAATTACACTGCAATATTAAGAAAAACTAAAATAATCACTTTGAAAGCTCAGAAATCAGAAGGAGATGAATCATATATCGTTAATCCACTCTTAGAACATTGGGTAAAATTAATAACAGTAGATGAATCATATATCGGAAATCCACTCTTATCAGAAGGAGATAAATCATATAACTGGAGGACCAAAATAGAAGATACCTGATTGAGGAAAGAAGAATGAGGCCCACATTAAAAAGGAATGAGTTCATAAGTGTAGCTCCCCATCTGCAAGGAAAGTTCAAGTGTCAAGCAATAGCATGTAATGCAAGAGATTGGCAAGAGAAAGATGGGAATCAAGGCAAGTCGAATAGAAGGGAAGAAGAGAAGAAATGAAACATATAAATATACTTACTTCATTGGGTGGATTGTGATAAAAACAACTTTCAGGCCAAGCATCATTGCCCCAGCAATCACAGCAAGCAGAAGGTAGAAGCAGAAAAATGCAAATGCAACCGTGCCCAGAAGACCTTCATGTAGAACACGACTATATCAAATACATGCTTTATCTGAACAAGGCAAGAACAAATCACAAAGAGAAAACTTACCCCAAACATCATCCAGCTTGATGAATATTTCATTAAGAAACGATGAAACTGGAGGGTCAATAAGCAGATATATCACAATATGAGCAATCCAAGCTATTGAAACAACCAACCTGTTCAAAACAGTTGTGCTTGTTTAAAACGATGGAGCAAAAGCACTTATTAGGAAAAAAGGAACTCACTGATTGAGCTTGTCTAATGACTAATATAGCATGCAGAAACAGGAGATTAACATGAACACCAGATAATTGGGACTAGCAATAGCTTACAAACACTATAACATGAATTCCAAGTACGCAGTATGATCAAAACATACCCTAGAACCCCAAGCACCAATTTGGCAAGGTAGCCAAGAACAGTCATTGCCCATGTTGCTTCAGCCTGCATGAATTTGGCAACAGTGTAGTCAGTTTATTTCCTATGTAGCTTCATTTCAAATGTGTCTTCTTAAGCCTAAGTCTTGAGAGAAGGGAAAGGAATCAAAATCTAGCAGCCTAGCACTAGCAAATCAAACATGAATTTGTAATAAATACTAATTTTTCATGATGAATCACCTTTTCGCCTTGAGGATACAACTCTTCCAAAGCCTTGGCATCTTCTTCCAAAAGAAGCAGCTCCTGGAAATAAAAAATAATTGCTGGATAATTATTGATAACACACAAAATGATGCATTAATCATAATTTTCAAAACAAATGCAAAAGGAATCATAGGACATGCACAAAAAGATGACAAGGCAGGTAATTACTAATTAGAACAGTTATTCTCAATAGAAGAAGACAAAGGAACAACAGATTTAAGACATGAAATAGCAACATATGAAGATATACCTTTTCAACAGTTTTCACATTTTTGCGCCACTTTCTTCCCTTACCTCCACTCCTTTCTTCTTGGTGAAGTGCATCAGCTGTTTTTTTGAGTTCTCTCGCTTTTTTCGCTAGCTCAGTTGCTTCCTATAAAAGGTAAAATTAAGCTCCTATAAAATGTACTGAAATGGATTCCAGTAATCTGATATTTAAGTGTCGTCCCATAAAGCCAAAAAGGGAGAAAAAATGAGAGCAGGATGACAAAGAAAACCTTGATATATTGAGAGCGTGTGATAACAGCCTTTGGTCGCCTAACAAATGAAAATATGAGTCCCAGAGGCAAGCAAGCAATACCAACTCCTCCAAAAATCTGTAGACAATAGCATGAAAAATCCAAAGTATTGATATAAAAAGACAGCAATATTTCAAGATAACAAAGCCCATACAGAAACATCTAACAGCTTTACATATCCCCATCCAACCATTTCAACACGATGGCAGTGACTATTCAACAGGCTAGAGAAGCTCTTGATACTAATATATCAACCTCAGCCTCTTTATATTTTTTTGTACAGCTTAAGAAGGCGACAGACAGAATGACCTTACATGCTCAAGACTGCAATTACGAATGACAAGTTTTCATAATAAAGATCAGAGGAATATAAGAAATGCATATATAAATAATACTCTATCGGTCCACGAATTTGTTACCCATTTTGTCATTTTTGTATGTCCAAGAATTTGTTACCCAATTCTTTTTTCCTTTTTTAAGTGGACCCCCTCCACTCACTAACACAACTTAATTAATAACACTAAATCAAGTGCGATCCAAACTCCACTCAATACGCAATATACCTTAAGTCAAACTACCTTTTTTAAGACACGTAACAGGTCAAAGTCAGTATGAAATTGATGGATGAAGAGAGCATTAAATAATGAAATACTCCCATTTTATCATGGAGGTTTTGATTAACATTACAAGATGAGGTACGTACAGTGAAAAGCACAGATCCAACAATCGTTGCTAGTGCAACGACATATTCAGGGAAGGTAGTCCGCATGGTCCAAGTTGACTCAGACGAAGCATTGGCAGAATACGCAGAGCACTGAAAAAGAATGAACAAAACTAGTGCATTTATTATGAACTAAGACGATTAGCCAATAAGAACTTTAAATAGTAATTAATTGCTTCCTGACCTGTTTTGCTCCGGTTCCAACACATTCTTGATTGCTAGAGAATTCAAAAGTCGACGGGAAGGACATAGTGGATGAGGAGAGATGTCTAACAGTGAAGTCCACCTTACCCGCAAGTCCTAGACCAAAAATCCAATTTTTATGTAAAAGTGAGTCATTTTTTCTGGTTTCCTAATCAACTTCTACAACCAATAGCCAATCCCTGGTTTCCAACATTAGAAAAAACAGAAAGGAGAAAGAAGGAAGCTTGTTTGGTATGAGAATTTAAATTCACTAATCCCATAAATTTCTTAGGGTTCATTTGCATCCAGAAACTTAATTTCATTCCCCCAGAAACACCGACATGATATATATATATATATATATATATATATATATATATTTGAGCATTTCAAACGCCTATATTTCACATTCTACAACACATTTGAGCAAATTCCACACTACATGAATCATACCAATAGAGAAAGCAAGCAAACACGGTTACAAGGAGCACTCACCGTATAAAATGCCAAGAAGCAGCCCACAAACAATAGCAGTCACAACAACCCAAATCAGCGCACTTCTCATCCTCTTCCACACACTCCTGAAGACCCAAAAATCAAAACTTGTAAATCAAAAAAGCACTCAAACACATCAAATTATAACTACAAAAACGAAACCCTGTAAGAAAAACCGCTCACTTGTCCTGGTCTCCCTCGTAGTAGAACATGGCGAAAGGAATAACAAAGAATACCAGAAACGCATCCACGATGTAAACAAAGAGCCACAAAGTCTTCATCGGCAGCGTGAGGTTACAAGCCCCGTTGTAAATCGCGTGGCGACACGCCTGCCGATTGGCTACGTCGGCGGGAAGCATGAGAATCGAGATAGCGGCGATCGATAAGCCCAAAACGACAACGATTTTGGGGAAGTAGGCCTGGTTCTTGTCATCGGGGTGCTGGTAATTGACAAGGAGGTATACGTTGACTAGGAGGACGATGACGCACACGACAATCGCGACGATCAGTAGAGCTAAATTGAAATCCCCCATTTTCCGGCAGGGGATGAAGATGGCGACGCCGCAAGCGAATCGAATCAATGTGGGCGCCGCTCTAGGCTTGGATAACTTTGAATTGGTTGCTGTAGTAGATCTAGTATCGGAAGAGAGAGGGAGAGAGGGAGGGAGAGGTGGATTCCGGTGGCGGTTGTAGACGAGAGAGAGTGGTGGAACACGCTGGAGTCTTACGCAGGGTACTACTGATTTTACCGTAATGGCCTCCAAGCCATTTTAAATTCCGAGCATAGATTCTACAATCTGCATCGTGCTGGAAATTATAGCGGTTTTTTTCTTTTTATTTTTAAATAAATTTCCAAATATTTTCTTTTTAAATAAAATGGTAACGATATTAACAAGGTTTTGATACTTTTAAAGTGGCTAAAATTAATTAAATTTACTGTAAATATATATTTTTTCGAATTAAATCATTCGTGAATTATTTAGAATTTGGCTCGATAAAAACTTGTTTGATATTCGTTTGTTTACAAGTCAAATTTGAGTTTAATGGTATTTGGTCTGAAAGGTTCGCAAGCACGTTCGAATTTAATCTTTTCGAATTGAGTTACGAATAGTTCACAAATTTTGTTAACGGGGTTGTTCACAAACTTCATAATAAATTTAGTTTTTAATAGTTCACGAACTTTATATACGAAATAGTTCATGAATTTATTATACATACATATATATGTATATATAATAGCTTAAATAATTTAATAAATGAGCTTTTTCAAGAGCTTGAACTCATATAGTTAATAAACTCAAGTCGAGTTCAAACTCGGGGTTCAAATTCATTATTAAATCGAATAATAAACGGATCGAACTCGTTCTTAACATGAGCTCGATTTTTTATCAAGCCGAACTTATGCTCTATTTACAAAGCTCGAATCAAACTTATACAATACTTGGTTTAGATTATTAGATTACAACCCTAATTATAATGCCATATAAAATTATAGGGGAAAATCATATTTCTTATATGCGATTAAATTTATTTTATATTTTAATTATTCAATTTTATTTGATATGAATTTTGAAAAAATATTTCAACTTGTAATATATTATTTATTAAATAGAGTTAATCTAACTTGAATTGTTGTATTTTTAATTAAGATATATTTGGTGAAAATTCAAGTTTTATTAATTTATTAAGAAAACAAAAAATTCATAAAAAGTTTGTGAGCAAATTAAAATGACCAAATATATTAGAATTTTGTGGATAAATGAATCATTAAGTTCACTAAAAATATATAAAGTGGGGTACCTTTATAAAAAAAAGACAAAATGAATTAATTGCTATAGTTAATATTATTATATGATATTATTTAAAATATTTGTTTATATTTAATTTTGTATATACCAATACACACTACTTTATAAAGGGTGCAAACGTTGAATATAATGCGTGGACAATTTCTTTTATCTTCTCCTTTTTTTCATTATCTTCTTTTTTTACTATTTTGCACAATTAATTTGATCAGCTATGAACACGAGTTTATAACCAATTGAGTATGATAATTTATGCTATGAAATAATCGTATTTTTCCTACGAGGTACAATTATATCGATAATTCTTTGATAAATATTTTGTTAAAGGTGGATTTCTAGTTGTGTTATCTTCTCTTCTCTTTTTCTCCATTATCTTCTCCTAATCTTTTGCACAATCAATTACATCAAATTACAACCTGAATATTTTTATCAGAAAAAGCTAAAATACTTCGCATTGTATGCAAAAAAATTAAATTTAGATATGAATCAACCCAAAAATGCAAAAATAAAATTTTAAAACACGAATGTTAGGCCCTTGTCTGAAGCCCACAACTTGATCAGCGTTATTAAACATATTAGAGAACATTCATGTGGCCCAAGAGAAGTGAATATAACATTTTAAGTAGGGTTTTCTCATTTAAATTATTGATTCTTTGACAAGATCCGGAAAAGAAATACTACATCCGTCCATGAATATTCTTAACACTTTAATTCGGCATATATTTTAGTATAGTGTTTTAACTTTATGTAGAAAAGTGTAGCAGTGAAGTTTGAGTCTCACCTATTATAATTTTAATTGAGATGTATGTATTGAGTGGAGTTTGGGTCCCACATGATTTATAATTTTTAATTAAATTTTTTGTATAGAATAATTACTATAAATAGAAAGTTTTAGTGTTAAAAATATCGATAGACTGACCAAAAAAGATATATTAAAACATTGACGGACGGAGGATTAACATTTTTCCTAAACAAATAAAGTTTCACAATACAACTTTCTTGTTTTCGACGCATATATCCACCAAATGTCTTTATTTCTCCTTAGTTTTATAATACAGTCTTGTATAGAACAGTTTACCTACTTGCCAAGTTGGGACGGACATAATTTAATGTACTTGATGTGACTGTCGATAAAAAAATAAAATTGTGATAAAAGTTTATTAATTTTCACTTTTGATTAAAATTTATTGATTAGGGGTATTTTAACATTTATTTTATATAAAAATAAAAATAGTAAAAATTGAAAATTATTACTATAACCTTTCCGACCACGATTTTTTGGTATTTTACTGCGAAATATGAAAGAAATAAGAAATTTTCTTTTGCTAGGTGTCAAAAATCTAGTGTGATTCTTATACTTATACGATGATACTCCCTTTGTCCACCACCAATGTCGTTAATATTTTGTCATTTTAGTCCGTCCACCAATATTGTTAACACTTGAAACTTACCATTTATACTAAACATGGGTCCACATGATTCAATACACACAATTCAATTAAAAATAATAAAACATGTAGGACCCAAACCCCACTCAATAAACACTTCAATTAAAAACTAATAACAAGTGGATCTCAAACTTCATTTACTACACTTTTTCATGTAAAGTCAAAATAATACATTTGATAAAAGGGAATAAAATTGTTCAAACTCCTGCTATTTTATTTCTGTTTAGTTTTAATTAAATTTAACGAGAATAATACTCTAGAACTAGCGATTCATTCATTTTTAAATCAACTCATTTACTATCTTTTATTTGGTCGATAAGTCATTTATACTAATATGGGTGAAAAGTCAAAGGATTTAACATTTAACCTTCATATTCATTTTTTCCAACTCCTTTCTTTAACCAATCCAAAACTCAGAAATTATTATACATTTGGTATGAGTGCAATAATTATGTTGTTAATAGTAACTTATGACAAGGATATATATAAGCAAGACGTGATGTTTATATGATAAAAAAATATTGAAGCAATATTGTTGAAATTATCTAACATTGATTGTGGATAATTCAATTGTACATTGATGAATCTTCTCCCCTTAATAAGCCATTTTTATGAGAAATTAGGTATTACACTCGTGCTATACACGAGATTATTTATTTATAAATAATTTATGCATAGATATATTTAAAAAAATTAAAAATATTGTAATCCGATTTTATTCGGTGGTTTTAGAACCGTAATCGATAATCTTATTCTCAATTGTGACTATGTTGAGGACAATTCGGTTACAGTTTCAAAATTTGAGAACCGTGATCAGCAATTTGAAATAATAACTTCGATTTATTTTACCTTATTCAATTTATTTCTTATTTTATAAAGGATCATTTTTTATTAATTCATAACAATATATTAAAATTAACAAATAAGAGGATATTACATAACTATTTAAAAATATGTGTATATTGTTTAGCTCGTTTTTGGTGTGTTTTTAGTTGATGTTTCGTCGTGTCTAGGTTTTAGTTTGTTTTGTTTTCGTGTCTTTTTATTTTGTATTACACCGGTTTTTGTCATTTTCGTGTTTGTTGTAGGATGGTGAATTGAAGGACGGATAGGAGCTGAATTGGTGCCGATTATATCGTATATGCTAAGCCGAACAAAGCCGAGGAAACCGGACGGAAGCTTGCTAGGAGTTACGAGCAGAAGACGAGAGGAGAAAGAACGTGAGAGCATGGTCATACGCAAAATTATTGCGTTTTGCGCAACAATTTTGTTTTGGCTCGTTCTCCTTCGTTACAACTCCGAATTTGGATCCGTCTGCGGCCACGGATTCCTATCGAGACGAGCCTCAATTTTATCTTTTCAAAATTTTCGTATTTTGCACAGGCCAGCGGTCGCTGGGCCTGTGCTGCAGCAGCGGACAGAGGCTCATAGCCAGCGACCGCTGGCTTCCCAGCGGCCGTTGGCTGGCAGTTAATAGCGGATTTTTAAGCCTTTTTCAGGCCATTTTCAAGGGCTAACTTCCTCTCTCTCAAAAATAAAACTCGAAGTTGTAATCCTAGAACTCTAGTTTAGTACTTTTTGCTTGTAATTCTACTTGGGATGAAGGATTGAGGGTGAGTTCGGCTCTCAATCCGAGACTCAATCTTTATAAGCATGTTTAATTCTTATTTTGATTGTTCTATGGATTGATTGTATTCCTCTCCCTAGGTTTAGAATCTCTTTTAATTCTTTATTGATTGCTCTTCAATTCGTGCTTTTTGATTTAACTTGTATTTGTTTAATTAAAACGCCTGATCACCGTTTTGATTTATCGTTATTGGTTTATATCGAGAGATGATTCCAATTTAGACTTAGGGTTAAATCAAACAATGATTTCAAATCGGGAACGTAAGAATCATATTTGTGGTTGTTATAGATTTTCCTATTGTGTAATTTGAATATGTAAGTTAGAATTACAGCTTAATTGTCGAATACAAAAGTTAGTAATTAAGAAACTTTAGGAAGTCATTAATTAGCTTCGGATCATTGTTTGTAGTTGAGGAACTCCTATTAGGGTAATCTAATGCGAGAGTTTTGATTGTTGTCTAATTGAGAACACGTAAGTGATTAGTTAGACTAACTTTTAGGAAGTCCTTAATTTACGAACAATAGCATAAGTAGAGGAGCATGATTTAATTAATTGTAGGTTTTCTGAATTCTAGGCCCTTCAATCCCGAATCCACCTTTTTTATTTTGTTTATTGTTTTCGTTTTATTTCTTGTTCATCTCCTTTATCTTTGTTAGAGTGTTTAGGATTTTCATTTTCTTGTCTTAATAACACTTAGGATTAGAGTCGTCATGTTAAGCTTTCCATCGAGATCGAACCGGTGTTAGCTTGTTGCATGCAATCGACATCTTAATAATTTGCGAGAACCTAGAGTATACACTTTAGGCTAAACATATATTGATAAAAATTCATAATACATAATTTTGAAGTCATTATTATTTGTAGTTAGATTTTGTTGTGAAATTTTAATTTTGTTATGTAATAATAAATATTTGACATAATTTTATGTAACAACTAATTAATAATTTGAAGTCAACTATAAAGTTATCCTTAAAAATTATTTTCAATTTTATTACAAATTCGTGCATTAGTTATTGTTTAAAAATTTGTTTTAATATATTAGTTGTAATAACTTTTGAAGAACATGATTTGTGCTTTAAAATTTACTAAATAAAGAAATGTGTCTCACTTATTTAGACACGTTTTCTTTATTTAGCAAATTTTAAAGTACCAACCATGTTCTTCAAAAGCTATTACAACTAAATATTGGTATCAGTGTCAAAAGTAAATGAATTTAAATAAATGGGACGGAAGGAGTATAATTTTTCAAAAAATATTAATTTTAATGTATTAATATAAATATTAATTAAATGCTAAATTTAATAGTAAAACGTAGAGTGGAATACAAATGATCTTTCTATTTTGGAGCTCTATTAATTTACACGGTACAAGTTATATATAAATATTAAATATATTGAATTAAATAATTTCAACTTTATTAATTTACTAGCTTCATTTGTAGATAATTTTAACGTAATTGGTAAAAATTATATAAATATTAAATATATTGAATTATATAATTTTTAAAATTTAAATAAATAACTACTTTTATTTTCTCTCTCTTCTAACATTTGCCTCCTAAAATTATTTTATTCACTTCGCAAAAATATTTATAATATGCATCTAATTTTAAAGATCTCGAAAAGAGAATTAATTTGATATAAAATAAAATAAATTTAATATATAAAAGTTATAATAAGTTAATAAATTGAATATATATATATATATATATATACATACATATTCTCATAAATATAATTTGGTTATATGAAATGTTTCCATATGGATCATGTATATTTTCTACTATTGATATTTAATATTTTGTTATTATGTAATTTTTTATATAAATATTAATTATGAAAAATTAATTTATTTTACTAATTCATATATCATATAAAATTAAAATACTTATATTATTAAAATTAATTAATATATAATTATTAATATAGTTGTGATATATGAAAAAATATATAACAATGTTGTATATGTTGTGATAACTAATTTGATCAACATTAAAACAATAACTATTACACGAATTTGTACTAAAATTGAAAATCAATTTTGAATGATAACTTTGTAGTTGACTTCAAATTATTAATTCGTTGTTACATAAAATCATGTCAAATATTTATATTACATAACAAAATTAGAATGTCACTAAAAAGTCTAACTATAAATAATAATGACTTTAAATATATATATATTATGAATTTTTTTTATCAATATACACATATGCTTTAAGAGTTATGTAATATTCTCTTATTTGTTAATTTTAATGTGTTGTTATGAATTAATAAAAAAATGACCCTTTATACAATAAGAAATAAATTGAATAAGGTAAAATAAATCAAAATTATTATTTCAAATTGTTGATCACGGTTCTCAAATTTTGAAACTGCAACCGAATTCTCCTCAACATAGTCACAATTGAGAATATGACTACCGATTACGGTTTTAAAACCATGCAACGAATAAAATCGGATTACAATATTTTTGATTTCTTTAAATATCTCTATGCATAAATTATTTATAAATAAATAATCTTGTGCATAGCACGGGTGCAATATTGTTGTCAATAATATTTAAATTTAATAATATGGATGAACACAATATTTAAATTTAATATGGTATCAGGGTCTACCTGATTCAATAATATACCGCCGCTCAATATTGTTGTCAACAAAATGGCATTGGGTCATCCGCGTAGCGCGCAAGGGAGCATGTTAAAATTGTGTCGCGTTGATTGTGGATTGTCCTCCCCTTAACAAGGTATTTTAAGGGGGAATTGGACTAAATATCCAAATTTAATATTATATTAGAGTCTACCCAATTCAATGATAGTCGTCATTCAATATCATTGTCAACAAATGACGTTGGGTCATCAACTCTACCCATGAGGAGACATGCTAAAATTGTGTACATAGAAATCTAGTATAACATGCCGACACGAAACCAACATATGAAACATATTACACAACAAACTTCTGAGAACATGTTGTACAACATCTTTATTTATCTTACATAAATATTTCAATGCTATATAAGCCTTGTTATACTAGATTCTATAATTCCTTCCGGTTTAGGGGGATAATCCCACAAATAGACATCCAAGGGAATTAGTTTATCGTCTCACCAAATAATATTATAAGAATCCACACTGAATATCCCATGTTATTGTACATGTTTAGTGTGTTTTTGTTGCGTTTTAGTTCATTTTGTTGTTGTGTCTAAGTCTTTGTTTGTATGTTTTTCGTATTATTTTACTTCATTTTTACGCCGGTTCTTGTTTTGTAGTGTATGATGCATGATGGAGTGAAAGATGATGGATTGGAGCTAGGAATAGTGCTGAAGAGGCCGTAGGTGCAAAGTCGGGCGAGAAAGAGGCGAAACGAGCATGGAACGGGAAGGAGAAGAGCACAACAAGGAGCTAACGGGTGCAGCCAGCGATCGCTAGGTATCCCAACGATCGCTAGGTATCCTAGCGATCGCTGGGCTGCAGAAGTGTGCAAGCGCTAAAGGATGCAACTAGCGATCGCTGGGATCTCCAGCGGTCGCTGGGAAGGCTGCTGTAGCAGGACACAAGGCTCTAGCCAGCGACCGCTGACAAGTAGTTATGAGCGTCCTATATGTAATTTTTGGCTTCATTTTTAGAAAGGAGGCCCATGTAATTTGAATAGAACTTCTCAAACACTTAGTTTTTTACTGCTTTCCTAGTTTAGGATTTAAGAATTTCGATGGATTGAAGAGGATTCCTACCTTGGATTCTTACTTTTCAAGTAGTAAGCTTCCTTTCTATGGTTTCCTTTTGTGATTCTACCTTGTATGTGATGCTTGACTAGATCCATACTAGGATTGGATGTTTATGTTATTATTTGATGTTGTTTGATCTATACTCTTGATTGCCTTGTTTTGTATGGAGTTTAGTGCTTGATCACCATTAAATTCATATGTATATGTTAAGTAGATTGATCATTTTCTTGACATAAGACCAATGGTTAATCAACATTATTCTAACCGGAAACGTAAGAATAATATTCTATATGAGATTAAGTAATTACTAAAGGTGTGAACTGCATACTAAAGTTAAGATCACGGCCTAGTGTATTAATACGAAAGTAATTTGCTAGGCAACTTTTAGTATTCTTTATCTAGTATGGATGCATGATCAATTAGGCATTGAATAGGAATTAAGCATCTAATCCTAAAGCTTCAATCCATTGGAATTCGTTTAATTGCTTTTGATCTTTACTTTTGTTGTTACAATTTATATTAATAGTATGTTTAAGACTTCATCTTTAACAATTTCGTACTAATAATTGATAGTCCTGCATAGTCTTCCTTTGAGATACGACATTCGGGTCGGTTACTACGTATTGCATTTTATTTAATTAATTTGAGATACGTTTTTAGTCGAACAGTACATGCCCCTATATCAATAACATACTTCGGTTCGGACATTTGTTCATTAATGATTCCCATAATAGCGGCAAGAAAAATTAAAGCAACCTATATTATGAAAACGAGATTATAATAGAGCATTACAAGTGAAGTGTCGTGCTGATAGGCGAAACGATCTCTATTGTAAATACTAACAGGGGATGTTCATATCGGAAATTGCAAGAAAATCTAGCCTGTAGATCCACATTAAATCACACGTGTTTGCATTTATGTTTTTGATCTAAATTTGTTGACACAGTTTGTGGTGGGAAATATGTGTCTATGCATATCACATGCACTTCTTATCATGTCACCATATCTAATAACACTGAAAAATAAATATATTATTAACCATAGGCATAAAAAATTCCAAAGAGAAATCTAAATCCCCAATTATATGTACAATCGTTTTCATATAGTTGAGCTCTTGCCTTGTCTCTTTCTTTAACACATTAATTTCTCATTAAAGGAGTGTGACCCTCTATTAAAGTTGTGTTTCCTACCTTATATTTAAATAAAATATATTTTTTCCAAATAGCCCTATCCTTTTTCATTAGAGGTGTTGTAAATGTCGAAATCAGACCATATAAAATTAACGGTTTTGGGAATCATAATTGTTCATGTAGGGAACGGTTTGGTTCTTGTTCCAAATGTTCGGAATCGTGAACTGGTGGATCCAAACCGTCGGTCCTAACATTTATTTTAATATTTTTTCTATACCTAATTCAATTTTATCTTTTATATTATATATAATCATTGTTTATAATTGATAAAATTACATTTAAACATATAAATTTATATAAAAGTACACATTTTTAAAGGCGCTTCTAAAAGAACCGACGGTTCTGATTCCGAATCTTGAACCGTTATAATCACGATTCGGTTATAGTTTTAACATAATGAAACCGTAAATCAACAGTTCCTTCAACACCACTATTTCCCATATAGTCATGTCAAATCTATATTTATATATGTGTTGGCTGATGTGGAATGCATGATTGAGTGTCACTTGAATAACTAATTAATGCAAGAAACACCTTTTAGAAACAGTGCACGAAGTTCTTCATTTAATTTGTAAAAAAACAATTTTAAGTTAATTAAATAAATGAATGCATGTTTTAGGCTTTCTTTTCTTTACAAACTTTACAAACATATGCTAAGATTAAAGCACATCTAATTGATTCTCAGATGCACGGTTTGTTTTATGTTTTAAGAAAATATATAATAATTAGAACTATTTGTAAATCCAGTTTAACTTTTTATCATGGTCGGACATTCTCGTAGAATTCTTTATTTTAAATTATACAACTATCATCCCATGGAAGAAAATAGGGCAAATTAAGTTACAAACAAATAAACCGAATAAGCTCAACAATAAATTTATGTAATTCGTAAATCGTAAGTGATTTTGGGATAATTAAAGCGTACTCATCGTTCACGAAAATGTATTTTTATTATGTATTTAGGCCGTTTATTAAAAATTTATTATTTCTTGTTTTACATTTATTCTACTCTGTGAGTCATTTTTTTCGCTAAAAATATATTTTAAAATTTGTGCTGACACACTTTTTATGAGATGGGATAATTAATAATTGTAAGCTGGATAAAACGTGGAAAATTTGATTTAGTGGAGTGAGTGAGAGTCGTACAAGAGTGGAGTGGGGGAGATAGAAACAAATTAAATTAAAAAAAAAATTAATGTAAATTGGGCTCCACTAAAAAAATAAAAAGTACTAATAAGATGACTTTTGTAAACAAATGTTGGTGATAACACAAGTTATAACCTGAGTTCCGAGTTCCGGCGAGATTCGACGTATTAAGTCTCAAATTTTTAGAGATCAGGATCGTCATTTGAACTTTAAAATTTTTAGGATTTGTAAGTTCCGAATTTCGATCGGAACTCTCAATTTCTTAAAATTAATTTTAATTTCAGTTTAATTTTTAAATATTTAAATTCATAATATTGAAATTAAATTTTATGAATTCCATATTTTTTGGTCCGTCAGCTTATTCGAAATAATAATTATTATTTTATTTTATTTATTTCCAACATAAATATGATGATATGTCTCGGCCACTTTTTCGGCACAAAAAATAGATTTTGTTCCATATATTCACTGTTGCATGTAAATTTACTTCAAGAATTTAAAATATATCAAACTCATAATATTAAATAGAAGAATAAATTTTAGTTCATGTAAAAAAAGGAATTTTACGTATCATTAATTATTTATTTTAAATCAATAATTATAGTTTTCACTACAAATTGATTTCTATTAAAAAAAAGTCCACTTTTCTATAACAATAAAAAATGTTTATATTAAATTTAATTAATCATAATCGTTAGTTTTATATAGATAGAAAGTATAAATTCTTTCTTATTTTTACAAACAATTTATTAATTATAAGAAAACCTCACCAATTAATACTTCCAT
Source organism: Leonotis leonurus (assembly GCA_026898415.1). Taxonomy (NCBI): domain Eukaryota; kingdom Viridiplantae; phylum Streptophyta; class Magnoliopsida; order Lamiales; family Lamiaceae; genus Leonotis; species Leonotis leonurus. The sequence continues at coordinate 2,323,807 of JAPKLX010000039.1, forward strand.
TCATTCAAATGAGCCAACAAAACCCAGGTATCTGTTGGACCTAAAATGTGTACATTTTAGGTTCTCGCAAATATACGAGGTCAATTGCACGTGGTAAGTTAATTCCGGTTGAATCTCAATGGAAAGTTTAACAGGGCGATTTAATTCTAAGTGTTATTAAAAACAAATAAATGGAAAATTCTAAACACTCTAAACCAATAATAAGAATAATAAGCAGGAGAAATAAGAAATAAAATAAATAAAGAAAATAATGAAAATGTGGGATTTCATATTTAAGGGCCTAGAGTTAAGAAAGTCCAAAATTAATTAAATCATGCTCCTAAATTCATTAAGGCTTTCTTAATAGTTAGTCTAATTAATTACTTACGTATTCTTAATTAGACCGTAATCACGACTCACATATTAGATTACCCTAAGAAGAATTTCTCAATTAAAAACAATGCTTCGTAATTAATAAATGTTCCAGAGTTGCTTAATTACTAACTTTCGTATTCAATAATTAAGCGGTAATTCTAACTTACGTATTTGAATTACACAATAGGAAAATCACAATTAACAACGGATATAATTCCTACGTTTGCGATTTGGAATTATTGATGATTAAACCCTAGGTCAAATTCTAGAATTATTTCTCAATATCATCTAGAATACAAGGGAATTAAATGGTGATCAAGCATTCAATTCGATTACGCACAAGTTTAATCAATAAATCATGAATCAATAACAATCAATAATTAATCAAGAAATCCATAAAACTAGGTAGAGAAAAACAAATCAATCCATTCAATATTCAAAAATAAGAAACACTTACTAATAATAAATCTTAAGATTGAGCGTTGATCTCACCCTCAATCCTTTGTCCCAATGCGAAATTACAAAGAAATCAACTAATAATAATGTATCTAGGGTTTTGAAAGAGAGAAAATATGAGTTGGGGACTGAAAATATGCCTAAAAACGGGCTTAAATAGCATAAAACGCGTCCAAAAATTACGCCCAGCGCCCGTGGAGGGTCTGGCGGACGCTGGGCTCGCGTTTCTATCCCAGCCGAGTCTCAGGTCCAGCCGGCACTATGGTCCAACGGCCGCTGGTCCTCGCGCGCAGCGATTTTGTTTCACCCTGTTCTCCTTCGTTTGAACTTCAATTTTGGAGGTGGACTCCTATCGAGATGAACTTTAATCCTATGTTATCCAAACTTCATCATTATAATTCAATTTTGCGTCAATTTCCACACCAAACAACCTATATGCAATTACGATAACCGGACGTAAATACGAACCTAAAAATATATCAAAATGAACCTAAAGCTATGAAATAAGACTCGAAAGGTCGTGTAAAAACACGATAAAAACACACCAAACATTATCCATTTATTATCAAATACGATATATTCGGTACCTAAATTATACTAGTGAAATGAATTTATAATGTAAAAAAGAAATTGAATTACAAGTGATAGCTAAAGAGAAGCAAGAATATGATTAGACTTTTTTAAAAAAAAATTGGATTACATTAATTAAATTATATAGCCGCGTCACAGATAACTCGAATTCACACATAAACTTTAATCATTAACTTCAATGCCACATCCAAAACACCCACGCTATTTTTTTATGGGTAGGGGCCAGAATGACTGAGCGCTATTTATGTCAATCTTTTTCCCATTATTATCAAAGTTAGTTGTGTCATTTCCATTCAAATGAAATAAAATGTGATTTATATTCGTGATGTATACACATTACCAAATACCAACAAAACATTGCCTTTAGATTTACTATTATTATTTTCTATCATTTTTTCTTAAGATTGCATCATTGCATGTGAGATCAGAACCGTTAGATAATAGACAAAAATAACAAAAATTTGGATTTATTTCCAATCTATATCAGCTACCATGTCCCATGCTTGATAAAGAGAAAAATTATTAGTTAAAACATAGTAATTCAAAAAAAATTATAAGTACATGCTTGATAAAAATATTTTATTTGTGCACAAATTTGTTAATCATTTTGTTGTTTTGGATTGTGTACAAATTTATTATTTAATTCATTTTTTTCTTTTTGACGATGTTTGGCTGCCATGTTTATGCAGGTCAGGATAAATTAACATGTTTAAACAATGAAAAAATAATAGACAAAGGGAATACTAATTTTAATAATTTTTTAATATGAAGAATCATATCAGGTTTATGGTTAAATTTTTTTTACTAAATTATTTTAATTAGTTTTTAATATTAACATGACTTACTATATAAAAGTTCTAATAATGAAACACTAATAAAATCATTGCATATATTCCAAATAATTTATTATGTCCCACTTTTTATTTCACATTTCATGTGCTATGATTAAATTTTAATTTATTTTTAATATTATCTTACAATTTCAATTTTATATATTGTATATTAATTTTATACTACTTATCAGTTGGACTAAGGTATATAATTACTTTTTAACAGTTATTGTTATTTGTAATTAATTTTTAGGGTTCATAAATTCAAAATTAAGATATACTTATAATTTTAAAATTATTTTCAAATAATTACTAATAATAATTAATTATATCATACTCTTTTATTGTTAATATTTAGTTATGCGATATGATATGAAGTGTGAAATACAAAGTGAAATTCCGAAATTAATATATTATCTTAAAATTTAAATATTGATTGAAATGGACTGGCAATGTACAGCTGCAATATTCTAATTATGTTGGCAAAAGTCCAAGGGAGTGATTGTGTTTTTTTTAGTGGTTGATTCAGGTGTAAGCTGAATTTATTTTATGCTAATTAATTAATTAATCTCAAGATAATCCTAATTAAATTAAAATTACATAATCATTCGATCACAATCATGAACTCGTGGAACACACTCCCCACTTAGATCCCTTTTTGACTTAATTGATCAATATTTAAAAAAAAAAAGATCACACAATTTCAAATAATTTAATTAACACGTCGGTAGAGTGTATAGTACTATTATGAATAACCAATAATTCAAAAACGCTGTAGTAAATTAAAACCTCATTTTCAGGTATAAATAAATCTGCATGTCCAAACCCACTCTTGTCTCCAAATTAACCCAAAAAAAAGGGAGGAACATGTCTAAACAAACATACAGTGTGTGTTTCTGTGTGAAGAGGAGATTTAGGGTGAGAGCGGCAGAAGTGCCGGACGACGTAAAAGAGCTATTCGTGAAGTATTCGGAGAACGGGTCGATGAATGCGGAGCAGCTTCATCGATTCATGAAGGAAGTGCAAGGAGAGGAGAAGCTGAGTTTGGAAGAAGCTGAAGCTTTAATGGAGACTTTCCTTAATGAACACAAACATCACCTCCATATTTTCCACCGCACCACCAAAAGTATTTATATCAAAGAGTTTCTGCGTTTTCTTCTCACTGGGAATAACTCTCCTCTCCCTAATAAGGTATATATATATTTACTTTGATGGATTATATTCTTGCATGATGAGTTTGTGTGCTCTGATGTTTATTGCAAGATTCATGAGTTGTTGTTTGAGCACATTTTTCTACAAGATGCTGACTCATTAGCTAGTCTTTTTCAAAATCCATTAATTTTGTTTTGCTTTATCTTTTGTAAGATCAGATCTATATTCTTTTTTTCAATAATATAGAGAAAAAAAATTAGTCAAAAAAAACTTAGTAAAAAATAAATTATAGTACTTCCTGGTCCCAACGAAGATAAGACTTATTTTTGAGTACATGTTTTTAGGTGAGTTGAAAGTACTATAATTAAATTATAGGGGTGAGAATTTGGGATCGGGATTTGGGTTTTTTCGGTTCCGACCCGAGTCCCAACGGGATTCGGGACTTCGAGGCCCAAATTTTCCGGGATCATGACCGGAATTGGAAAATTTAAAAAAAATTGGGTCTCAGGAGTCCCGAATCCCGATGTCCCAAAATTAATTTTAAAATTTGGTAAATTTGGTCTCGTTCGGGAATTCAGGACCAATTGGGATATTTTTTTCGGGATCAGAATCGGGAGTTAAAATTTCTAAATTTCAGGACTCGGGAGTCCCAAAATCCCGATCGGGACCCACTTCATATATTTTTTTAAATTAGTTGTGATTAGTTAGTGGAGTTTAGGTATCACTTAACGTATTTTTTTAAATTAAATTGTGTGTAGTGGGTGTGGTGGGTCCACTTGCTATAAAAAGAAATATTCAAATATAAACCATTTTTGTGACATTCCAAAATAGTAAAATGTAAACTATTTTGTGGATGGAAGGGAGTATTACTTAAAATTGTATGTGTAAAAATATATATTAAAAATGAAATGCCCTAACTTAATTTGGATGGTCCAAGAAAGAACACATATCGTCTTAGTTAGGATGGATAGAGTAGTAAAATTGGTAAATATAAATTTCTGTTATTTTGGTACGAGTTATACAATTTTTAGCAGAAATGAATAGTATGACTATTAAGTTTACGACTATAAATTGTGTTTCATTAAAAAATTTAGCTAGTTTTGGATATTACTGTATGTAGTGAATGAAATAGAAACTAATCTTTTCGTGTTAACTATAATCAATTATAATATGTTGATTAATATAATAGATGATTTAGATTTAATATTAATCTATTTACAATATTTTTGGATAAGATGTAAATGACAACATATTAAATTAAAATTATTTCATATATTTTTTAAAAAAATCTTATAGATTATTTTAGCTGTTGGATAACATATTATAAGATGTCAATATTAAGTAATGATACATAAATATATGATTCATTATAATTGCTATTTTTATCTTTTATTATTTTGTATTTAATAAATATTAAATTTTACCACATTCAATAACCCTGGTAAGAAAGTGGGAGTTAGATAATATTTTATCAAATTATTATTATCTACGTGCATCTCACATCATTCGCGGATATATTAACAATGTCCGTCGCAATTGGTTGATTATTTTTTGTTTAATTAGAATATTTTGTGCATATTACTCGTAGATATGATGAGTAAAATTCGTGTCGACTGCCTCACAACACATTTTTCGTCAACGGGGGAATATATAACTATTTGTTAGTTAACATTTAAGTCACTTTTCATTGAGTATTAGGATGGATAAATTAAAAAAAAAAAATAAGGCATGTAATTTTTATAATTTAAAATTTTGAATATATATATATATATATATGTTAATTATGAAATATTATATTATAACACAATTTTAAACTTTTATAAATAATAATTAAAATGAAATTTAATTATAGAATATAGGGCGAGACATTAAATTTTATCTGATTTATAAGGGTGTATTAGAATATACTTATTTGGTTCCGCTATAAAAGTGAACACATTTTTTTATCTAATTGTCTCATTAAAAGTGAAAGAGAGAGAGAAAAAAAAACAGGAAGGGGGGAGAGAGAGAAAAAAAAAAAGATAGATAGATAGACTACTTTCTTTATTTTTGAAATACTAATCATTCACTTTTTAAAATTTTAGTGTGAATTCTCTTATGGTCACATTAGTAAAATAAAGATACTTAATTATGAATGTGGAATTCGATTTAATTGAGTATAAGATAATTTTATTAAAAATAATACTTCATCTATTTATCATTTTATTAAAACTTATTTACAGTTGAAATTTATCATTTTATGAAAGTTTTTATTACTAAACTTCTTAAGTTCCCACATATACCAAATTACATTCATTACACATTATTCCATAAAAAATTAAAGTATTAAATTAAAACTCATATCAGATCAAAATATAAATAATTAAAGTATTAAATTAAAACTCATATTAGATCAAAATATAAATATGTTTGGTGAATGAAATGAGTACAAAAAGCACTCCCTATGCTTTCTGCAAGATCACACAGAAAGATCATAACTAGTTTTCTGATCTTTCTGCAAGATCACACAAAAAAATTAAGTCTTTTGCTTATTCTTTTACTTTTACTTTTTACCTCTTACTTTTTACCTTTCAAAGGGTACTTACTACATGCTTGAGGTAACTTGTTCAATTTTTTTGAATCTTTAATTAGGTGCATCAAGATATGAACTGCCCTTTATCCCATTACTTCATATACACCGGCCACAACTCCTACCTAACTGGCAACCAAATCAGCAGCGATTCAAGCGACAAGCCGATCATCGATGCCCTCAAACGAGGCGTTCGTGTCATCGAGCTCGACATGTGGCCTAATTCCTCCAAAGACGATGTTGATATAATGCACGGCGGGTATGCAAAAACTTGACTAATGTATATACTTTTGTGTTTCTCACACGCACAATGCTCTAAAAAACGAGAGCATTAAAAATATCAATCACTATAAAATAAAATTATATATGAAGTGTTTTTAACAACATTCCTAGTAGTGTAATTCAATTCACATTTTAATAACTAAATCATATCTCATGGGACCTAATCTCAATTCACTATGCATTAACCACTAAAGTTAAAATAATTTATTAAAACTCGTGTTGAGTCAAAGTGTACTTGATGGATGGAGAGAGTAAATATATTCTAGTCGAAAAAATCCATTTTAAATAAAAAGATAATTAATTTTAAATATATTCTTTTAAAATATTTGAAAATAAATACACAATAACATTCTATATTTTAAAAATAAAATATTTTAAATAATTTTTATAAAAATAATTTTTTGATCTGTATCATTGTTGTAAATGAAGTAATAGTCAAGATTTATTTTTAGTATATATATATGGCTCTAATTTAGCCATTTTCCGTAGGCAGGACACTAACGAGCCCGGTGAAGCTGATCAAGTGCTTGAAAGCAATAGAAGAGCATGCATTTATTGCCTCAGACTATCCTGTCATCATCACCCTTGAAGATCACCTCAATCAACAACTTCAAGCCAAAGTAGCCAAAGTCCGTTTTCAAATTTCAACCTCTCCCCTGCAGTTTGTAGTTTGTAGTTTGTAGTTTGTAGTTTGCAGTTTGCACACACCCCTTCATTACATTACATTACTAAGAAATTAAAACTCATGATGTCCCCCTTTGATCAGTTGGTCCAAGAAACATTCCAAGACATACTAGTGTGTTCATCCCCGGATGCACTGCAAGACTTCCCCCCTCCGCAGTCGTTGAAGAGGCGTGTTGTCATCTCCACCAAGGCGCCAAAGGAGTACCTCGAGACCAAGTCCCGGAAGGAGGGAGACGACGGGAGCGTGAGGGTCGACAAATCATCGGAAGAAGTGTCGTGGGGGAGAGAGGTCGTCTCCGACTTGGGGGTGAAGGTAGAGAGGGAGGATGATTGTGTGCCCGAGCACGAGGATGACCATGAAGAGGGACTCGGCTCGCTTGAGTACAAGAAGCTGATCGCGATAAGAGCAGAGAAGATGAATGGAGGCATCAAGGCTTGGCTGAAGGTGTGTTCGCAGAAGGCTCATCGCGTTAGCTTGAACGAAGAGAAGCTCGAGAAGGCTGTCCTAACTCACGGAGGTGAGATAGTTAGGTGAGTTCCCAAAGCCATGTCCTAATGTTACTTGGTGAAACTTCAAAACTTGGCACTTTTGTTATTAGTATTCTCATGCAACCTTTTCTCAATGTGCGTGTTTCCTTCTTTTGTTATTAGTCTGATTAAACTCTTGTCTGTTTTCATATCAATCTTGTTGTCATTTTGTTGTTCAAGATTCAACCAAAGGAATTTGATGAGAGTGTATCCAAAGGCAACAAGGTTGGATTCATCAAATTTTAATCCCTTGATAGGGTGGATGTATGGAGTACAGATGGTTGCCTTCAACATGCAGGTATTAATTGTTCGGTATACAATATTGTGTCTTAAACTCAATTTGGTATATTCTCTTAATACTGTATATACAGTCTCTCAGATCTATAATTTATAACCAGTAACTAATTAAGCCGTATTTGTTCTCCTCTCTGCCCATGGATGTAGCCAATTGGTAAACACGTAAATCTGTGTCTACTTTATGTTTATGTGTCTTGTTTTTATAATTAATCATATTTTGTTACAACATTACTTTAGTAATTCCTCTCCCTTTTCGTGTCAACACGAATCGGATTTTCACCGTGTTTCTAGGGTCACGGAAGGCTGCTCTGGTTGATGCAAGGAATGTTCAGAGCAAACGGAGGGTGCGGATATGTCAAAAAGCCCGATTTTCTTCTCAAGAACGATCCTAATGGTGAATCATTCGATCCCAAAAAGTGTCTTCATGTGAAAAAGACTCTCAAGGTAGGTAGATGGTCTTGGTTTGTGTTTTTCTGGTGTAAGAACTGCTTACTGATTCGTTCTATTTCAACTTACAACAGGTTAAAGTGTACTTGGGAGAAGGCTGGAACATCGATTTTCATCGTACACATTTCGACTTTTTCTCGCCACCCGATTTCTATGTCAAGGTACACAAAATGCCTCCTCATAGCACTCATGCTAAAGAATTAAACAGTGAAAGATATTGTTGAAAATGCAGATAGGAATTGCTGGAGTCCCTTCGGATTCAACTATGAAAAAGAGTAGGATAATTGAAGATAATTGGACGCCTGTTTGGAATGAAGAATTTGAATTTCCATTAACAGTTCCAGAGCTTGCTTTGTTGAGAGTGGAAGTGCATGAATTTGACATATCTGATAAGGATGATTTTGGTGGCCAAACATGCCTTCCAGTTTGGGAGATTAAGACAGGGATTCGAGCCGTACCCTTACACGATAGCAAAGGAGATGCGTATAAGTCTGTTAAGTTACTTATGAAGTTCGAGTTTGTTTGAAGTTATGAGTTCGAGTTCAAACTTTATTCGTTACTTGTTGCCCTTCTGATTCGTTACTTGTTGCCCTTCCGACACAGATGGTCAATGTTCATGCAAAAGCACAAATGACTCTACAATTTGAAGACATTTACATTTTGAGAGGAAAAATATTTCAATATAATGTTTTAATTTTGTGTGAGAGTGTGTAGCGAGTGTTTGTACGAGAGTGTGTAAAGAGTGTAGTTTGAGCGTAATAATAAAAAACTTTTATTAAATAAATAATTTTAAGTGTAGAGTACTTCGGAGGTGGATACGATCTTTGAAAATATGTGTTTGTTGTATTGAATTGGCGTGTACGAATTTACATGATCTTGAGTTTTTATCGGTTCATAAGAAAATAAATGCTCCTTCATAATCATATCCCGACCACACCACTTCTTCGACAGCAACACCGCCGGCCTTCGCTATCTATAACACAGCCAACCTCTCAATCTCTGACGAGTCGCTTGCCTCTCTGGGCTTCACATTCCACTGCACCGCCGACAACCGAGACAATTATTGAAGAATTTGTCGAATGAAATATGAACTTGTATGGAGGTTAATGCATGGTTGATAAAGAATCTATTGTTTGAAGACAAGAGAATTTCCTATGTTTTCATTATTCATAACCTAAAGACTTTGGTCATGCCATGATTTATCGAAAAGTTATTGAATTATACCGAAAATAAGAATATTGGAATATTTTGAGCATTCTATTTAATTCCATACTCAACATCCAATTTAGATATTTGATAATAGAATGATTATATGTGTATGATGATTAATAATCATAATAGATTTACTCGTTATTTCACCTAATTCTAGACGACCATGCTACTTGCTAGATGTTGTGATGGTTTATAAGTTCATAAAATTAAAGAGTTAATTTTAAGTGAATTAATTTATTGAATAAATTAATTTAAATTATAATATGTTGCAAGCTTATTACTAACACTAGTTGTGAACCTAAGAGGGACACACAAATTGATAGAATGTGTCGATTGAATCGATTTAAGAGTCAAATCCAATTAATTGATTCGATTAAGTATTTTGAGGTTTTTTTCTAAATTAATGAGTTGGTTTATATATTTAATTAAATTAGTTTAATTGAATATAATTGGATTAATAAGTCTAATTCTATATTAAGTTAATTAGATTAATTTAATTAGAGTTAAAGTTAATTTAATTAATTTTAAATTTTATTAAAATCATATTTTTTGTATCTAGGTTAAAGATACCATGATAGAATCCAGATTTGATAAAGAATTTAAAGGGTTTAGTAAATAATTGCTATTATAGAAACTAATTATTTCCTTAATTATAAGAATTGAGTATGGCATGAATCTTTGCCCTCTAATTTTCATACTCAGAAAAGTGGTTTTGTGCTGCTAGCGAAAGACTACAACACTTGATTCATCGTGAACTTAATAAACAGGATACACGTAGATCCTTATAAGTAATTGATTGCTTCTTAACCAGACAACAATAGGAGTGCTAAAAAGTAGAAAATTCTTTGTACTCAATCTCACATCATTGGTAACGTGACGTCTTGAATGAAATAGTTGTTATTTCATTTATTGATTCAAAAATTTAATTTCCTGCTCATTTCACAACACGATTCCAACAGTGGTATCTGAGTTTGTAATCTAGATTCACATTAAGATGGTGTTTAATGTTCTGTTTTGACATGTTTAATTGTTGAAATTGCTCAAGTTTATTTTGCTATTGAAAGCTTGCAAGAAATCTGAATTTTCACCATATATTATGAAAATTTCTTTGTGGCATTTCGTCGAACAATTGGTATGCATTGAAGGTTTCTGAATAGTTATATCAATAATCTTTATTTTATTTATCTCTGTAAGGATTTCACCACTGAGTGACTTATCAATCAAACTACACGAATTGTATATGAAAAGTATTTCAAAATTAAATCCATGTATTATTCTCATTTATAAAACTCTAAATTCTATTTTACAATTGTCATAAAAAGAATATTGCCCAATTAATGTTATAACTCAAATCGAAGGTAAACTAAATTCTAAATATGGGAATAACAGAAACAGTAGAAAATCCAGGAAGAAGAGGAGGAGGAGGAAGAGGAGATATAGTGTGAAAGTGGAGGCGGTAGAGAGAGTGAAAGCATGGGGGTGGACTATTACAAGATACTTCAGGTCGACCGCTCCGCCAAAGAGGATGACCTCAAGAAAGCCTACCGCAAACTCGCCATGAAATGGCACCCCGACAAAAACCCTAACAACAAGAAGGAAGCCGAAGCCAAATTCAAGACAATCTCTGAAGCCTATGATGTAATTTCTTGTCTCTCGCGCTCTCTATGTATTTCTTTCTTCTAATTTTTATTAATTTTTACCCTCTTTTTGTTTTTGGGTCTGTGATTTGAGTAATTCGAAGCATTGATCGATGAATTAATGCTGGCGATTGTGATTTAACCTGTTCCGTTTTTGTTTTATTTTCTTATTTTATTAATGTAGGTATTGAGTGATCCGCAGAAGAGGGCGGTTTATGATCAGTATGGTGAGGAGGGTTTGAAGGGGCAGATGCCGCCGGCGGATGGAGGATTTTCCGGCGGCATGCGGGACGGTGGTGGGGCCTCATTCCGGTTCAATCAGCGCAGCGCTGATGATATATTTTCAGAGTTTTTTGGGTTTTCGAGCCCCTTTGAGGGAATGGGAGATATGGGAGGGGGGCCTTCCGGGTTTCCGAGGGGGGTTTTTGGGGACGATATTTTTACGACATTAAGGAATGCGGCTGCAAGTGGGGAAGGTGTCCCTGGGGCAATGCCGAGGAAGGCGGCTGTGATTGAGCGGATGTTGCCGTGTAGTTTGGAGGATCTGTACAAGGGGACTACTAAAAAGATGAAAATCTCACGGGATGTGATGGATGCTAGTGGGTAAATATCGATCGTTGTTAACTGTTTGGTTTGTTTTGTTTATTGGGCTGTTTGTGATTGGATAAATGAATTGGAGTTAGTATGTTATAATTGAAAATTTGGAGATTGGTGTTTGTGATTTTTTTTTCTTGATTTGGTTAATTTGTGATTTTTAGAATTGGTCTTGCATTGTGCAAGATGATACTATTGACACCTCTCACCTGGTGATGTTTGTGCAAGTTTCTACTATTGACGTATCTCAATTCTCAACACATGTGAGTCTGGTTGTGGTGACTTAGCTTGTCTAGTTATTATCGTCTTTAGAATTTCAACATGTGTGAGCCTAGCTGCTGTGACTTAGCTTGTCTAGCTATTATTGTCTTTAGAATAGAATCTCTCTGTTGGGTAACTTCTTTGTTTCTTTAGATAGATTGTCTGTAACTGGATATTGTTGACATGCTTGGACTAGACTGATTTGGTGCACAATGCTATTAACATCTTTTGACACGTGTCGATCTTGGTATAATGGTGACCATGCTTGTTGTGATGTAGTTGTATAAATATACTCTCTTTTTCAATAATCTTTATTTTTGTTTCTTTAGATAGATATCCCAATTCCCGAACCCAGATACCATGGAATAGCCAAGGAATCTTTCATACTTAGTGACATTTGTATGTATAACAAGATTGTGGTAAATTGGACTTGATCGGTGAATTGAGGCCTGTAAATAATCAGTCTTGAGTCTCTTGACTGAGTGCAAGATGCTATTCTTGGCACTTTTACATGTGCCATGCGCGTATAGTGATGGTGATGCCCTGCCATGTCAGGGCATTGTCATTATAAATTCTTTTAGGACTGATCTTATTTATCTATGGTAGATAATCTGCAACCGGTTATAAAAGGAGAGTCGGTGTAACTACTTGACCACGAATCTGTTTGTATATTAAGTTCCTAGCAAGTAGCAAATAGAACCCATAACAGCAGACTTCTGACGTAACAAAGTGCTCTGCCTTTCTCGCTTGTTTGTCAACACTAAGTAGTCTCAGCTTATATTGACTAGAGACATCCAAGCGTTGCTGATTTATCATCTGTCTTCATGTGTCTTGTGACAACAGTATCAATTGTTGAAAAAGGAAGCTGTTTCTTTCTCGCACAATATTATTATTATGAATCAAAAGATAAGTCCATTGACCGATGGAAAGAATACATTTTATGCTCTATATATGCAGAAGAGTTATGATAAAATCTGGAAGAGATTCGTGGAAATCTCACTCAAACATGTTAGTCTTGTTTAGCTATTACAGTCTTTGCCACAGTTACTTAAGACTTAAGCCACTTTTCAGAAATCACTCCTTTTCTTACGGAAGAAAACTTCTGATAATAAGCATTAAATTGACAATTCCGAAGCTTTGAAGTTAACTTATAGAAGACCATTATAAGAATACCTAATAAGATATCTGATAAGAAAACTTGTTCATTTTCTCCTTTCACTTTTTTCACGGATGTGGTTATTTTGTCCAACATATAATAATGCTTTCTATCTAGGAAGTTTAATCTCATTTGATGCATAGATATATAATCTCATGAAACTTATGTGATTTCCAACCAAATAAATGAAATTGTATGGAATCTTAAGTTTCATTTTCCTGAATTTTCTTTTTCAAATATATTCTTATTTCATAGATGAATCATCTTCATGATTGAGTTTGGACATGCATGTTGCTTGATTATATGTTGAGTTTTCTGCATAAATTTGTTTACTTTCCTAAATTATTTTTGTAATTGTGTAAACTAAAAAAGTCTGCATATTTTGTGTTGAGCATTACCTCTTTACTTTCTTCTTTTTGTCAGTAAGATTGCAATCCCCGAAATTGCTGAAAACCTCTTAGTTTAGACTTTCTTTTGACAGTCGGTGTATCCATATTTTAGAAATAACATTATCAGTAATTCAATAGACCCCGATGCCATCATTAACAACTTGCGCAGTTCGATATGTGGATATGAGCTAAGCTTATACAGTGTACCATTGCTGACATAGTTATATTACACATTTGAAATTTTCGGATCTCCTGTAGTACATAACCTCATCTCTATTTGAGTTATCCATCTCTCTTTTTTTCCTGGTGGTTACAATATAAGTTAAATAAATAGTTAAAGTTTGTTATCTAATCAATGTGCTCTTGATTACCTACCCTACTACTAGCAATAGTGCTTATGGATCCCCGTTTAAAATATTTCCCCTTGGCAGGAGGCCCTGTACTATGGAGGAAATTCTTACAATTGAAATCAAGCCTGGGTGGAAGAAGGGAACAAAAATAACATTTCCAGAGAAGGGAAATGAACAGCAAGGCGTCATACCATCTGACTTGGTCTTCATTATTGATGAGAAGCCACATGGTCTGTTCAAAAGGGATGGGAACGATCTAGTAGCTACCCAGAAGATCTCCTTGGTTGAAGCTCTGACCAGCTGCACCGCCCAAGTGACCACACTCGATGGACGGACTCTAACCTTACCCATCAATAGCATTGTTAGTCCTACCTATGAGGAAGTTGTTAAAGGAGAAGGAATGCCGATCCCTAAAGAACCCGGGAAAAAGGGCAATCTGCGGATCAAATTCAACATTAAGTTCCCTAGCCGGCTTACTCCTGAGCAGAAAACAGGAATTAAGCGGCTATTAACGTCCTCATGAGTGCTGCCTGGCTGGAGCTATCCATCATCCTCTTGTAAGCTTGCCTTTCTTTTCTGGGTTTGGGTTTGTCTTATCCTGCCTTGGAAATTTAGAGGATGGATTCTTTTGGAAACAGTTTGTTTAGGTTCCCCTAATTTTTTTAGATGATTATTTATCAACAAATTTTTCTTTCCGAGTATTCGATCTTTTTCAAAACCATCAAGTATTTATTCTCTTTAGCCTATTATTATGCATAATTGATTGAAGCTTATTCATTGTATCTATCTATCTGTGGCATTTTCTGGATTGTTCTCGTGAAATAATTGTTGGCTTCGTTGAATACATGTTTCTCGGTCATTGTAATCGAACACAAATGTTTTGTATCATTGACTCGGAAGCATGAATGCTCCCATGATTTTTGTGTTTTCATAGAATTGTGCCGTTGTGTTGCTATGGGCCCTGCTTCGACGTATGTCATTGATTAGGAAAAGGTGCTTAGATGTTGTAACTCAGTAACTGTGGTATTGTTTGTCTTGGCAGCAGACAAGGAAACATGTGATGTTTGGCAAGAACTAAAGGAGTTTTAACACCGGAAAACGACAGGAACAGTACACAATTATATGATAACACATACAGGAATTTAGGTTTGAGTTCTTCAAGAGGAAAGTAAGTGTAACTAAAGCAATGCACTTATTTGTTCTATATTAGTTGTAGGAATTTATGTAAAAAGTAATGGCCCTCTGTTCTGGTAGTTGAAAAGTACTTAAGTTGGTTGAAGCGTTTTATTTTCTTTAATTTGATATGCTGCAGTAGTTGATGAAAAAAGCATATACTCCAGTAATACTTGTTTGTTGATAATATGTGGAGACTACAAAAAGCTCTCTCCTTCCTTTTATCAGCCATTGATTCTTGTTTCTTGGTATGAAGCCCGGCCCGCTTTCTCACTTTTGCTCAGTGGGTTTGGGCCGGGCCGGGCCGGGCCGTCCATTTGATACTTCTACCTCCAATCGAATACAAATCATTTTTCAATTCAATTCTTGGTCATTGAGATTGACATCAATTTGGATTAATATTATGAATATTTAGGTATAGATATTACTGTTTTTTTTGCCTATTCAAATACAAATAAAATATTATGATATTTGTAAATAATTGCCTAAACACATAAATAGTATACTTATATATTAATATTTGTATAAATAAACAAAATATATATATAATTGCTAACTCTATTTTTTAGATTGTAAAAATAATTTTTAGCTTAATCTTTAATTTTTATAAGTGAGATTTCAAATCAAAATAAATGTTCACGAATTGGATGTAATTTTGAACTTAATATTCTTAAGAAAATCAAATCAAATATTTGAATCTAACAATACTAAGGTTCATATAGAATGCAAATCATTATTTACTATTTCTTCCGTCCCGTTAAATGTGGTCATATTTGCTTTTTGGGACGTCCCACTAAAAGTGACAACTTCCTCATACTTTTTTAATCTCCGTGTCGGATTTTTTGTGACCGCGTTTAGCGGGACGGAGGGAGTATTAAAATAAAAATCAGACAGTTTCACAAATAGAATAGTATACTATAATATTCGTTTTAATTGGATTTGATTTATATGCAACTTTATAGTTAGTGCACTTTATGAATGCAACATTCTTGCAGTGAAAACGACCTTTAGAGGGATTTCTTATAGTTTGAAGTAATTTTCAATGCCTTTTGGCAGCGGTTGATTGAAGTCTTGCTATAGTTAGTTAATGCGTTTATGCCACATACATATTTGATAGCGACAACATTATTTGCAAATCCAATTACATCCTCTCAATTTTAAAGTCTTTATTTATCTCGGGTCGGGTCAAGTATTATATTTGAAATTTTCGGGTATTCAAACTCAAACTCTAAATTTTAACTATTTGAATCCAAATTAAAATTTCAAGTACCCGAATCCAACTCGAGTATAAAAAAAATTACCCAAATTATTTAAAGTTATTTGTATTTTTGATTATTTATTGATTAATACCGGGTATTTTTAAAAATTTTGAATATTAAAAAATATTTTAATTTATAAAATTTAAATATTATTATATTATATAATTAATGAATATAAATGAAAAATTCGGGTTTAAGATATTATCTGAATTCGAAAATTTTAAAAATATGAAAATCTGAACCCGATCGGATATCGAGTATAACCTGAAATATCCGATTTCCGAATAAACACCTCTAATGAAAAAAAGTTAAGAATTAATAATTCCTAAAGTAGTGTGTGAACTTAATGATCTATTGAAAGGCTCGGCACATTAATGAACTAATAAAGCACAAGTAGTTCTTATTCCTTTTCTGAAATTGGGAAAATACAATAATACTATTTGAAATCAAAATAATCACTTATATATGGAAGTTCTATAATAAACTAAGGATAAACAATTCAATTTGTTTTTAGGATTACGTGAAAAATAAATTGGTCATATAATCCCTAAACCTTAGTTAATTT
This sequence comes from Leonotis leonurus, assembly GCA_026898415.1. Lineage (NCBI taxonomy): Eukaryota > Viridiplantae > Streptophyta > Magnoliopsida > Lamiales > Lamiaceae > Leonotis > Leonotis leonurus. Next base: position 2,340,593 of record JAPKLX010000039.1, read on the forward strand.
GTTTTTCTTACAAAAGTCAACTTGTACTTTGGTTAAAATATTCATGTCATGAGAATCGTCATATGAATATTATATATAATCAATAACTAAATATTATCCCCCAAAAAAATCCTTCACATCCAAATTAGAAGCCCCTTTGTACTAATGAATATTCTCTTAAATATTATTAATATTTTTTTAAAAACTTATAAATTAATTATTTGCATAATCAGATTGGACTTGTTAATGTCGAATTCCAACTTGACTTGTTATGATTGTGCCTTAATTAAAACATGACTTTGATTTGTTAAGCAAATACACCAAAACGATACAAACATAATACAAACAGTCAAACACAATAGCTTTTGTATTAAGATCATATAGTATCGCACGATAAATTTGATTTTTTATTCTTATGTGATCGAGTTGATAACTATTCGAACTAGATAAGTTTTAACAATAACTTTTTTTAATTTCGTGCGTATTCAAGTCGAGTTATCATGCTACGTCGAAAATTTTGAGTCCCACGACCAAACCAAGATCAAACGACGTCGTTTGTAAGTGTAGCGTTACATGCACACTCCCATCTCTTCTTCTCTCTCCTATATCTCTCCCTCTTCAACGCAATTTCATACAATTCTTTCAATTTCTTCATGTAAATTCTAATTAATTTGCTCAATAGATTTTAGATCTCGTAGTATTTTTGCTCAAATGGCATCAGTTTCTTCGAGTCCTCGAACTGTGGAGGAGATCTTCAAAGATTACAGTGCTCGTCGTGCCGGAGTTGTTCGTGCTTTAACTTATGGTACTTTAGTCTGCCGCTAATTTTTGTATAAATTTCATTATTTTTGGAGATTTTTTTCATAGAACTGTTAAACCAAGTGTGATATCTTATGGGTTCTTCTTCTTCTTCTTCTTTTCAGATGTGGATGAATTTTATGGGCAGTGCGATCCCGGTAATTTGTTCTGACTTCATTTATGAACACTTTCTAGTTTTGGCTTGGTATCGTTGTAAATTAATTAATTTAATTTGCATTTGAGGAATTTCGATACTGCTAGTGCTGTTTGTTTTATCAAGATAGGTTTTTTTTGCGTGATTGGAGGGTCAATTTGCTTCTTTATTGGGTAAATAGAGATGAAATAGGTAGCAAGTTGTTGATTTAGTCTCCGCTTGTGCATACTTCATTTCTGTAAATGCGGTTATTTAGAGTGGTTGTTCTTCTTGTTGCTATATAATTTGAGTATTTGACGATCGGTGCAGGATTTTCAGCTCGATTTGACTTTTTTTTCTTTGGCCAATGTGGTGAGTTTTGCCCTTTTGGTTTAAGAGAGATGAATTTCTGGATATCTAGCTACAAAACCTCATTATTTAGCTTTTAATTACTGGCATACGCTGCTTGAGGGAGACGACCATTAGAATGTGTTGCCTTCTTGTTAACCTAGAACCTCTTAAGATAGCAATGTGCTATGCTTATTAACTTCTTTTTCTATGTTTTGACATTTTGTTTCTCTAGTTAATCATGTTTGGTTTCTCAATTTTACTTACTAGAGAAGGAGAATCTGTGTTTGTATGGACACCCAAATGAAACTTGGGAAGTAAATCTCCCTGCTGAGGAGGTTCCTCCTGAGCTCCCCGAACCTGCCCTTGGGATCAACTTCGCCAGGGATGGGATGAACCGAAGAGATTGGCTTTCTCTAATTGCTGTACACAGTGACTGTTGGTTGCTGACTGTCGCTTTTTACCTTGGAGCAAGGCTGAATCGCAACGAGAGGTAGAAATCACGCCTTTATTCTTCAAAACTACATTTTGTCTGCGTTAGCTAGCATCACTCTTACTCCCTCCATTCCACTATTAGTGGCAGGTTGCTTTATGACACATAAAATAAGATGTGTAAATTGTTAAAAAGTGGCAAGGTGTAAAGTTTGCTATTCTGGAAAACCTGCCATTTTTCTATGGGAACGGCCCAAAATGGTATACCCGCCACTTTTAGTGGGACGGATGGAGTATTTCCTTAGATGTTGCATAAGTTAGGAGCCCTTTCCCCCAATATTGGGATGATCGGCAATTTACATGTACTTTTTATGAGAATTTTCTGATTGAGCGTTTTATGTTATCTGGACTTGCAGAAAGCGCCTCTTCAACTTGATCAATGATCTGCCGACAGTTTTTGAAGTGCTAACAGAAAGAAAGCCTGTAAAAGATAAACCCACTACAGATAGTGGAAGCAAAGCTCGTGTTGGAACAAAGGTATTGCACCTTATATTTGAAATGTTCGGATTATGGCAGGTGTTTCACATTTTTTTTCTGGGATAGTTATATGCTCCTGGCTTGAAGCCTTTTGATTGTATAAACCTTCTGATGTACTGTGGCTAGCATTTACCAATAAATATTCTCTAGATATCTTCATAATGGGAAATGGTTTGTTTTCTTTTCATTTGATTTCACAGTGATTGTTCTCGTTAATGAATATTATCTCACTCCACAGAGATCTGGTGATGATCAAGCCAAAACTAACACAAAGCTGGCTGAGGAAAGTTTTGAAGAAGAGGAAGACGAACATAGCGAAACACTATGTGGAAGCTGTGGTGGAAACTACAATGCGGACGAATTCTGGATCGGGTGTGACATCTGCGAGCGATGGTTCCATGGGAAATGCGTGAAGATAACTCCTGCTAAAGCTGAGAACATCAAGCAATACAAATGCCCTTCCTGCATGAAGCGCAGCAGGCAGTAATTGTTATTGGATAAACTGAAGATTGATAGTGTTCACTCAGGGCCTGACAAAGTAGTTTAGCAATATGTGTTTCAACTATCTGTAGCCGACAACAGCTTATTCTGAACATGATAAAGCCCATCTCGTTGCCTACTAGGTGGTCTGTTCAATGTTCTAGCTTTTTATATATGAATCTGGTTCATTCTGATGCTACAATATATGGATTCTATGCTTTGTTCATGATGTATCATTAATTTGCAGAGGTTTGAGTTTTATTTATTTGCCGACTCTGAAGTATTTTCATCTCTATTCCTGGTTGTGGAATACCCTTGATGTTAGTGTTTTTTCTTTTTCTACATAACTGTAATTGCCTCCTTGTTTTGTCTTGTACTACTAGCGATTTCGTCATATATTTGGTTCTTGCTATCATTCTTTGGCAGGTAGTTGTCTCTTTTATTGACTTTGATTATTGCAAGAAGCATGGCTTTTCTCCCTTAGCTGTCGTGGATAAATACTTCCCTCCTGTTGTATTTTTAGTTTTCTTCACCAGGTGATACAAACAAGAGAAATCTGATGTTGAGTTTGGGTGGTTTGAAACTCTCTTTTATATTTACTTGGATTGCACGCAGCCATTTTTAGGTATCTTTTCACATCTACATCACTCCACCTTAGTTGAGACCGCCCACAATTTTCTTGGCAATTGCTGTGGTGCGTGTATTTCTATTTCTAACAGCCCTTTATAACTGACTACTGTTAGCTCATACACCATTGCCTAGCAGGGTTGCAAGGTCGCCCGGTGGCAAAGATGGGCTCTGATCGTGCTAATAGCTCTTTGAGGGAGAGGCTCAAGTGGACTAAGGAATTGCATGATTTGTTTGAGAAGGCAGTTAATCAGATTGGAGGTCCAGACAGTAAGTGAAGAGGTTGTTCATGACTTCATAGAACATTCAGATCTATATATGTTTGTTGATTTCTGGGCTTGCTTTGTGTTTCCCTGGTCTTTTAGGAGCAACTCCGAAAGGTATTCTGAAGGCTATGGCTATTCCTGGATTGACCATCTTTCATGTCAAGAGTCACTTGCAGGTCTCTCTCTCTCCCTCTCTCTGTATTTCTTTGTTATTGTCAACTGTAGTTGTCTTATTCTTGTATTTTGCTGTCTCTACAGAAGTACAGGATGTCGGTATTTACTAGAGAAGAAGACTTCACAAGTAAATAAACTATCTACTCTCTTACAATTTCCTTGTAGTGATTGGTTATTATCTGTTCTAAAAGAAGACTCTTTGTAACATGCAGAAGGCAAGGTTGAAAGACGAAGCGTGTCGGATATGCTTCCCAATTTCGGTGCTCTCTCGTGAGTTGCTCTGTCTTCTTATGCACATTAAATCAATCTGTACCACCAACTAATGCATGTCTGTGTGAAATATCTAGGGGCGCACAGCTAAACGAGGCGCTGCTGATACAAATGGAAGCACAGAGAAGACTGAGCGATCAGCTTGAGGTGAGTTCGGTTTCATACTAATTCATGAACATATCTTTTCGTGAGACGAAGAGGAGACAAGAAACAACGGAAGAAAACATCGTGTGCAGGTGCAGAAAAGCTTGAAGATGAAAATTGAAGCACAGGGAAGATTTCTCGACAAAATCATGGAGGAGTACAAGAATCGGGCACCTGCAGCCAAGGCTATTAAGCCATACTCTCCCGTACTATCTATGCCTTCTCTGAGCGAGGAATCGGACCATTCGAATGAAAAGGAGTTGGAATCAGATCTAGATGACGTCAGTGAGATTGAGATTACATCGAGAGAAGAGTTCCGGGCTCCGAAAAGGGTCAAGATTCAAGAAAATGTTCTTCCACAGATTCAGAAAATGCCATCATTTGTTCTTGATTCACAAAACTTGAATATGCTCCCTCTTGATGGGATTACTAAGAATCTCTACTCAGAGCAGGAAATCGGGTTCCCATGGGGCATTGATGCCTTCACGTCGGCGCCACTGCTGCCGGGCATGTACAACCATCTCAATCAGTAAGAATAAACAGTGTTTTGTGCAGTGAAATAAAATTTTTAATGGGTAAAAATTATATGATAAGTTGGTGTATTGAAATTGATAGTGGATGTGTTACTATTTGAATAATGGACAGTATTTTGATTAATAAACTCATTGCCATTGTTTGGGCTACTAATACCATACTCGATACTTCTACTCTATTAATATGCGAGAAAGTATGTCTTGGTCTCATTATTCAGAATTTTACTTTTGAATCATTTCAATATGGTGGCATCTATTTAGGGGTGTAATCAAGAACTGAATTGAACCAAATAATGTCATGTTTGAGTTCGGCTTGTTTGAAAATTTGAAGTCTCGAATTTGGTTTGATAAATAAAAATTGAGTTCGAATTCGATTCATTTATTATCAATTTAATATTAAATTTGAACCTGAACTCTGAACTCAACTTGAAAAATAATTCAAGCTCGGTTCGAGATTCAAGTTCAGTTCGTTTAGTGAATGAACAAATTTTGAATAAACTTTATGGAACCGAACTCTAAATAGTTCATGAATGATTTTTTTTGCTCGCACCGTAGTTGCATCCACAAGCTACTTGTGTTGGAAGTCATTGTCGGTAAATGGGATTCATTTCGGTCTCTCTAGTTTCACTTTTCACTATTAAATTTTAATATATACTTTTTATCTTTTATCAATTTCAATTTTATAAACTTTAAATCATCACTTTTTCTTCTGATATATCGAGGATATTTGCAAACTAGGTCTTCAATCCTAGATGCTGATTTGAATGTGACATTTTTACGTTTCATATAACTGTAAAAGAGATATTTACACCTAAAGAGATCTCAACAAAACAACTTTTACATCCACATATTTTATATTTGTGTTTGCTTATAATAGTGATTTGAATAGATCTATTTTATTAGAAAATCAGGGTTATGAAAACAAATTCAGTTTAAAAATTGTCCGATAGTTATTTACTCAAATGTATTCAGAAAATCCTTTTATTATTTTTTCTCATAATTCTAACAATCTCCCTAGTCCCCGCTAATTATATTTCTCCATCGAATTACATCTACCAATAGTGGTGCCCATTTTAACCGAAACTGAACCAAAACCGTCGCTTCTAGAACCAAAATTGTGTAATTCAGTTCCCAATTCAATTACGGTTCCATTATCAAGAACTAACATTTCAGATTCGAACCGTTCCATCGTGTAAACTTTTTAAAATTATTAGATGAAATACTAAATATTATTTTGGAAATACAACATTATACATAATATTTTTTAATTAGTAAAAGAGAAAAAATTCTCATTTAAGTTGTGGTTTTTCTTTATTTAAGTTGTACTCCCTCCGTCTTCCTAAGTTTGACACATTTTTTTTCAGCACGATTATTAAAGAGAGTGTATAAAGTAGTGTGAAATGTATAAAAGTTGCAAGTACGCATCTTTTTGAAAAGAAAATTTTTGCTATTTTTAGAATGCATCAAGCTTAGTGGGACGTCTCAATAAGAAAAATAGCTTACTGGAATGGAGAGAGTATTTTGATATTCTAATTTTTCTATAATTTATAAATTGTTGGTCTATGGTAGTGAGTTTAATGTCCAACAATATGTTTCAGGTTCGAGTCATCCATAACGCGACCATGTAATTTAATGTTAATATAATCCTTTTTTTTTTTGAAAAAAATCTATATAAATGTTAATCGTAAAATCTCTTTTCTCGTTTGACTTTTACTTAATTCAACATAAAATAATATAATTAAAATTAACTCAAAATTTTAAATTGTAAATAACTCAACAATTTTAAAAATTATAACCAACTCAAAAAAGTACTTCTATATAGAAAAATTAACATGCCGTAAACAAAACTTAGCTCTATAATCAAAATTACCAATTAAGAAAAACAGTTCAACCGTGGAACCATTGGTTCCAAAGCCACCTCGAACCATGAAACCAAACCGGAATCGGAACTGTGTAACACCTTAGCCGGTTCGGTTCTGATTTTTGAAACCGTCAAACCGCCCGTTCAGTTCGGTTCTAACCAGGAACCGAACCGTTGGCATCTCTATATACCAATTCCTCTCAATTATTTTCTTGACATATTCTTAAAACTGTGAGTAAATAAAAAGCAAACCATTGATCATTTTTCACATTGAAAATCAATCAAGGAAACATGTCCACAAATCAGACATCTATTTGCCTCCTTTCGGAGATACAAGAAAAATGGACAAGAAAAATCATATGCACAAACTTCATAACGCATCAAATGGAAACTCTCCGATTAGATATTTACTAAATTTTTGTACGATAGTATCCAAGAGAGACGACAAAGAAACAGATACTAGGATCACAGTAACACAAACGGTGTTTTGGAGGGTAGGATGGGGCTCGGCAGGGTTGGACCGATTTAAGCAAGGGAGTGCTAATAAGATGTAGTTGCCCCTCATCCACGATGCCCAGAACCCATCAACCAATCAAAACCCCGATTTAATACAAAGCAGGCCTCAAATAATGATAATGAAGATAAGCTCGATTCATACATGTGACACGTTAACTCACAGTAGTGAAAGAAACAGGCAACCAATGTATATTTACTCACCCAAGTTTATAGAACCGTCCTTCATCAACTTTATGCTCAAACTATTGAATCTTCCTCTTGAGTAATGTCGAGAAGCCTTTCTCCAATCCGTCCCTGTTTTCATCATGGCAACAAATTCCTCATAGCTGATACGTCCATCCTGCATTTAATGACATACAATGAGTAAAATGATACCAGATGATAGATCCCGTCTGCCATACTTTTACCCCTCATATAAACTAACAGAGTGGTATGTGCAACATAAAATTTATAAGTTTAAATTATAGATATACTAAATATGGATAAATCATATTATCGTTTTCAAATAGATTTATAGATCAAGAATTATTAAAATATTAGAGGGATATTTTAGGCACATACAACAGAATCTACTCTTTTATAATTATATATATATATATGTTCAAAATTTACCTTGTCCGTGTCAACCTCCTGGAAAATATCATTTGCCACATTTGTACAATCATCAACTCCGTCTTCCATCAAGGCATCACGAAGCTCATCACGCTCAATAAAACCATCCCCATCTTTGTCAAAATAGGAGAAAGCCTTGTGGAGATGTTCGTCATTAGCCATCTTCTGCAGATGGAGTGAAATTGCAAGGAATTCACCATAATCTAAGGTCCCTTTACCATTTGTATCAACCTATTGAAAATAAAGATATTAGCTTAGTCCTTAGAATGTGTATAAAGAACAGTTCATTAAAGCAATGTGTTCTCAGCAACAGGATTGCAATCCCAAGAATGAAAGCATATTATGTTTCCCGATATTAACAATTACCCAGCATTAAATACAAAAAGATTCATATATAGACTAGATTACGACTATTTCAAATCTGGTAACAATAAACTCTGCATGAACATTTAGAACAAAAAGTACAATTAATTTTTATGATAAGGTGTCCAAGCTTTTCTCAATCAGCTTATCGTAATTAACTTACAGCTTCAATGAGCATCTGTACTTCAGATTCAACCATTTGCCCATTGAATTTCAATAGTCCAGCCTTCAATTCTTCAACCGAAACAATACCATCATTGTCTGTGTCTATCTTAGTGAATATCTCTCTGATACCTTCAACTTCTTCATTGGACAAGAATTCAGCAATGACCTGAGCAAAGGCAGGTGCACATATTTAGCAAACTAAGTTCTAAAAATACAGTGACAAAAACATATAAGCATCAACAGACCCTAAGAGCCTTCCTCTTGAATCTATTCATCATTGAGAACTGCTTCAGTCGTGACTTCACAACATCCCCGAGGGGAACATTTGGAGCCTTCTTTGCATTTTGAAGCCAAGTGTGTTCTGAAAATGTTGAATATCCAGGGGAAAAAGATGAAGCATTGGATGTGTCGAATACAAAAACTTAATTCAGATATTCTCCATAATAACAGCACAAACAACATTGCTTGATAGCATATTGAAACTGATAAAAGAGCACTAGAGCAGTAAAGAATCCAAAAAATACATAATATGGCAAATACTGAATTAAGTGTTATTGTTGGAACAATATTTCAGGGGGGCAGCAGTTATTGTAAAGTGGTACTCATTTTTATAAGAAAATGTTTCTATTCAAGAACAATGCAGTTAGAGAAAGTTTTAGCTATAGCACACGTACTCATTACAAATTTCCAACTTAGATATCAATCAAATGGCGGAAGCCCTAAATATGTCGAGTGATAGACTGTGCAGATCCAAATCATATTATCCACCCAAAGCCCAAAGGATGTATTAGGGATGTTGATGCACATGCAGATATGGAAGATAGTTAGATGACAGGATCACAGAAGGACCACAGAAACTATCCAAATTTGAAAGTACATGACATGTAAGTATACAAAAAAGTGATCTGAGGGGAGAAGTTAAAATAGATTTTGTCATCAAGTGCATTGCAGCAAGTAATTTCAAGCAAATATCAAGGACATAATGTAACTTACCCAGAACTTGCTTTGCAGTCAGCCGAAGCTTCGGATCTGGTTCCAGCATCAATTTTACAAGGCTCTTGGCACCATCTGAAATACTTGGCCATGGTTCACGCTCAAAGTCTATTTTCCCACGTATGATGGCCTGGGCAACACCTTGTTCAGATTCTGTGCAAAAAAGTCAGCTTAAAATAATCGCCATATTATTCTGAATATTTACATTCTGTTGATAAAACTTAAAAGATGATAGAACTAGTAATATCTTAAAAAGGAGTCCTAATTACCAGCCCAGAATGGAGGAACTCCACACAACAATATATAGAGAATCACTCCAGCACTCCATATATCTATCTCTGGGCCATAATTTCGCTTTAGCACCTCTGGAGCCATATAGTAAGGGCTCCCCACAATTTCAGAGAAACTCTCACCTATAAATCATAAATGAGAAGAATGAAAACTCTGTGTGATCACCATCAAATACATCTATATTCAGATTGTGAAAACTCTGGAGCCATATAGTACGGGCTAACTTTTGATAAAAACATTGATCTGCACTATGCAACATGGAATCAAATGCCAAAGGCAAAAAGATTGTAAGGTATTCGGAAAGATGCAAATAGCCACACATATACACGTGCACAAGGAAGTTCGTTACTTTACGGTCCTAGGTAAAACATGATTTTTTTTATAAATTTGCCTCATTCCTATAGGGTGGCCATGTCCCAATAGCAGGTAGTGTTCCCTATCTGAAGCAAGAAAATAGAAAACCCTCACAAACACATCCTTCCTCCAGACAATAGAACTACCAGTAGTGTAAAGACATTTTTTTGAGGTGCTATTACAGAGCTATATTAGCGGTGCTCATAGTAGCAATGAATTTGGGTTCCTTCAGAACTATGGTCTTCGAGAACATGATATTGTGCCAACTATTATAACCTCACTATCAGGATAATTTTGCACCCTAAACTCCATAATGTAAAAGATATTGACAGAATGAGTCAAAATTATAAGGAATATATTACGCCTTCTATAAGATAAATGAAAGTTTGTCATGTGACAGTCAGAGTAGAGTAATTACAACATCTTGAGGCGCCTATCGTAGATGGGATTTACAATCAGATTGTCAGAAAAGCAGCTCCTCAGCCATAAAGAAACTAAAGCTATTTTCTTTATTATCAGTTAGACATTACTAGCATAATGTATCAAGTCAAACTCTCACACTATTGTCAAGGCGTTATTTTTGGATCATTATTTTTACATTTTTAATAAGCTAGAAGCAACCAATAAATAGAATCTACTATACAACGAGCCTGCGAAATTATACAAAAGATGTATTTAGTCAAACACTATAATTGATGCTTCCCTATTAAAATCTGCTAAAAAGCAAGCATTTCCGTAGGCACCACATCATCCATGGACTTCAACAGCAATTAATCAAACAAGAAAAAAACAATCACACAACTGAATTGACTACTTACCAGGCTTGAAGAAGATCGACAAGCCAAAATCGATTGCTTTAAGTGGCGAGTTCTCCTTCTTATTCGCAAACAAGAAGTTTTCCGGCTTCAAATCCCGATGGATCACCCCATGCTTGTGGCAGAGCTGCACGACCTCCACAATTGTCCTCATCACCGCAGCGGCAGCCCTCTCCGTATAATGCCCACGTGCCACGATCCTATCGAACAGCTCACCGCCCTCGCACAGCTCCATCACCAAATGCACCGCATTCTCATCCTCGCACGCCTCCTTGAAGCTCACAATGCTCGAGTTCTTCGGCAGATGCTTCATTATCGCCACCTCCCGCCGCACATCCTCGACATCCACCGCCGTCCGCAGCTTCCGCTTCGATATCGACTTGCAGGCCAGCAGCTCCTTCGTCTCCCGATCAATGCACAGATAAGTGACTCCAAATTCGCCACGGCCGAGCTCCCTGTCGATTAAGTACCTCTCATCGATGTTCTCCTTCTTCAAATCCGACAGGACGGTGATTGCTTTCTTAACGTTCCCCGACGACTTCTCCTTCCGGCCGTGATCGTGTCCGGAGAAGTTGGAAGATTTGACGTCTTCTCTGGCGACGGAGGCCGGAGATCTGCAGCAGTTCCCCATCCAAATCGGGATTTGAGAGCGCTAACCTTCAAATTAATAAAAAACCCTAACTGAAAGCGCAGTAGGTGAGCTCTCACATGCTTGAGAGTGAAACGCAAGCCTTGCTGGGGGCGGAGTAGAGCTTAGGGGAGATAATGCGAGCGATTTCTCGCAAAGAAACGGCAGAATTTGTGTGCAAGTGTGAAAGGGGAAAGGGGTTTTCTACACTCTGCAATTAGTGGTTTGTGTACAGTAACGGCACATATTCTTTTGTAGCAGACACTGAAAGAGTCCCTTTTGAATACTTTATTACATTAAAAAAATAAATTCCTGACTATAATTTTTTTTATAATTATGTGGTCACCTTTTCTTTTTTTACTTGTCTCATTAAAAAAAATTCACTTTTTTAAAAAGTAAAAAATTTTATTTTAAAATGTTATATTTGTTTTTAAAAATACAGACATTTTACTTTTTCTAATTTCTATAGTTTTGTTTATGGTCGTTTTCTAATCATAGGGATGACAATCGGGATCGGGATAGATGAGAATCGAGACGAGACCGAGAGCTTCGGTCCTGATTTCGAAGTATCGATCTCGAAAATTGTCGAATTTTTGGTCCTGGTTCCGGTCCTGATCTAAATTTCGGGATTCTCGAGTCTTGAAATTGGAAAATTGTAAGTTTCGATCCCGAAAAAAATTGTCTCAATTAGTCTTGAATGGTCCCGAAATCCCAAATGTGACCAAATGTCCCGAATTTTGAAATTAATTTTGTGGAATCGGGATTCGGGACTCCCGAGTCCCGAAAATTTTGATTTCTTCAATTCCGGTCCCAAAAAATTCGGGACTCGTGACGGGACCGGGAAAGTCCCAAGTCTCGTTCCCAAATTCTCATCCCTAGTAAATCATGTAGTGAACGGTTCCATTTTGGTTACAAATATTCGGAATCGTGAATCAGTAATTTCAAACCACTTCCTTAATATTTATTGTATAGTTATCTTTATATCTGATTCAATTTTATTTTTTTATATATATAAAATAATTATTCATAACTCATAAAATTACATTTTAATTTGTAAATTCATATGAAATTACATATTTTTTTAAAGCGGTTATAAATGAACAGTCAGTTCAAAATAAGAATCGTCTTGGACGGTTTTGTATCTGAACCGTGAAAAATCATTATAATCACGATTCCCTTAAACAAAAGGGTACCTGTACCCGAAACCGACACATGTGGATAGGTAAAGAAAACCTAGGGGCGCGAGACGACTCTTTCTAAGGAACTCGGCAAAATAGCCCCGTAACTTCGGGAGAAGCGGTGCCTCCTCACAAAGGGGGTCGTAGTGACCAGGCCCGAGCGACTGTTTACCAAAAACATAGGTATCCGCAAAGTCGTAAGACCATGTATGGGGGCTGACGCATGCCCAGTGCCGGAAGGTCAAGGAAGTTGGTGACCTAATGACAGGGGAACCGGCAACCGAAGCCCCGGTGAACGGCGACCGTAACTATAACGGTCCTAAGGTGATTACAATTACAAAATAATAGAACCATGAACCGGTAATTCAGTTATGATTCGAATTGTAACCATGAACACCTTACAATTTTTTAATTTTGAGATTCGAAACTCCCGAAGCCCTGATCAAGACCGAGACTGAGACCACAAAATCAAAAAATTTCGAAAATGAGACTTCGGAACTAATACCTGATCCTATCCCGAGTCTTAACCCTAGACATAACATAATAATATTATAAATTCAAATGCAATACAAAAAATTGTGCTATACTTGTCTTAGAGGTGTTCCAATTTACGTCGGGTTGGAATTTAAACCATATTCACAATTTTTATAATTCATAAACAAAATTAAACTATAAAAGTGGTTTAACGATTTTGGTGATTTTTCTGTGTTATGATTAAAAAAAAAACGAATAGACATAAAATGGTGGCATAAATTTGTATAACTTTTATTAAAATTATATTATTTTCATCACACGAACACATAATTTTCATTTCATCAACTTTATATAATTTGGTGTTAATTCAATCTCATCTCACAAATAATATTGTACATTTATCATCAAATAATTGAATTTGATTTTTTAAATAAACAATCCACAGTTTGGAATTGTAAATTGTCGGTTTGGAAATCATGATTCCGATTCATGAAGTGTGAAGATTAGTAACATGAAACTCGTATATGGGTCCAAATATATTACCATAACTTTGTCAATGTTTGGATAAAACAGGAATGTAAGAAACATAGGTATTTTTACCCTCTTATTGGCTGGGTTTGTAAGAAACATAGGTTTTTCTTAGAAAAGAAAAGAAGAAAAAGTTAAAAGGCCCAAAGTTGCAAGTCTTGCTTTACTTAAGTGGGATATTGGGCTTATTTGAATAAGAACATGGGCTGCGTCTACTGCATAATAGTACACTTTTGTATTACTGCATGAGGTGGAAAACCTTTATTTAGGACAGACACAAAACCATTTTTCATAAAGATAATATTCCCTCCTACATATTTGATGTCTAAATATATTCTACACACATTAGATATGTCATCTATTTTAACTTTTAGATTTTTCTTAGTATGAGAAATTAGTTGAAAATGATCCTTTGAAAGTGTTTGGGTAGTATTAAGGATGTTACCCAAAAGTGTTGGAATATCAACTCAAAATCAAAAAGAGTTAAAGGTTGAATATTTACGATCTGAAATATTTTTAGTCCGGTTGAGTTGGATCGAAAATAACTCGAACTCGATAAGATTAGTTCGAAAACTGAGTGTGTTGGCCCGATAACTGAATGAAAAATAAAATAATAATTATTCGCACAATATTTGATTTTCTATGAAAAATATATTTTATCATATATACTCATCAATTAACCAATCACTTAAAAATAATAATTATGACACAATTTTGATACATTATCATTATCTTTTCTCTTTAAATATTTAATTAATATTTAACTATATTAAAATTTTACTTTATTTGTTATATTTTTCATATATATATATATCTTTTTTTTTAAATATAGAATCATAAAAAGTATATATATATATAACATTTTATAAATATTCTAGTCTGATTGACTAGCCCAAAATCGAAAATTTAGGATAAGAATTGTAAGTTTTTAACCGTAAAAATTTATACTCAATTTAATATGAACCGGATAAACCGACAATGTGAATGGATTATACCGAAATCGAGTGGGTTGAGCTATGTAGATGTAAGATGTTAATGACTTAATTTTAGATTCCAAAAGTCTCATAATCAAATATGGTTATGGATCGAGAATTATGGTTATGGACCGAGAATTAAGGGAATTATGATTAGAGGTCGATAATTATGGTTATAGATCGAGAATTAGGGAAATTATGGTTAGTGGTCGAGAATTATAAGTTAATTTGCAGTTCATTGCACATTATAAGTTGAATAATCAGGCGAGAATTATGGGAAAAAAATTTGAGGTTTTGTAAGTCATTGATTTGCAGTTATAAATATGTTGATTATTAGACTGTTTGATGTTTGGATTGTTTAATGCTTACACTGTTTGATTAATGAGTTATCTTCTAGCTAATTGCATCTAATATAATGAGTCACTAAATCTAATCAAAACATTCAAACATAATCATCTGTACATCCCAACATACATCTCATCATCAAAAATTCTGAACATAATCATCAAAACATCTCAACATACATATCATCATCAAAACATCACAACATACATAACATCATCAAAACTTCTGAACATAATTATAAATATTGGAAGAAGATCCTTAAGACGTAATTAAAATCTATCCCAAAGGGAGAAAATCCTTAAAAAATTAATTATATCTATCCCAATTAATGTCTATATATATATATATAAGCAAATCGTTATACTAAATTATTTCAATATTCAATTTGGTTAAACTGATTGAACAATTAACTAATGTAATTGGTTAAATTAATTAAACTAATTTGGTTAAATTAAACTAATTAAATTAAACAATTACCTTTCACTGGAGGCGGCGGCACGGGAGCGGCAGAAGGCTGAGGAAGAACTAGGGAGGCAGCACGCGGAGGGAGCAGTCCGGAAGGCGGCGAAAGACGGGTCCTAAACAAATTTAATCTAAACTAATTAACTAAATTAAATAATTTAAATTAAACTAAGTAACCAAATTACACCTATAGTATTTGTTGGTCCCGAAACGAGTGAAACTGAGGGGGGGGGGAATACACTCAGTTAATTTTTCAAGTTAAAACTTTTGTGCTCCTGAACTGAAGGGAGGGAACTTCAGTGAGAGAGATGAACTTTCAGTTAGGAATCCTTCAGTCTACACTTAGTGTTTGACTGATGGACTAATAACTTAAGTGTGCGGAATGTGGTGGCTTTAAATCTTAACTCGTTTGCTTCAGAAAACTTAATGCAATGTTTCTCTTTTCACTTAATCAATATTCAGTTGATGATATATAAGGAATACTGAAATTAAATGAGATAGAGAGACAGAATTTGGTTTGCGTGGTTCGGAGATAAAAACTCCTACGTCCACGAGTACTCGATGTTAGTCGAAGGTTTCCAACTTAATGGAGAGATAACAATCTTACAGTGATCAACCGTGAAGGTTGGATTTACAGTCAAACTGATCACTACTAGCTGAGAACTAAATCTAATGCTAAGATTGTTCTTCGGTTACAGAGAGATCGCTAGAACACTTAAAGAATGGAAACTGAAAGCTTGGAGTGTTCTGACTGAGAGCTTGAGAGCTTTTATGCAGTTATAGCGATAGCGAGTTGATAGCAGGGGTAACCGGTGTTTTTTTTTAAGCGTTCGAAGTAGCGGGATATATATATAGTGCTCTCTCAAAGATGTAGCCGTTGTGAGACAGAGCTTGAATTTGAATTCTTCCCGTTGGAGTCTTCGTCCTTTTTGCCATTTTAGGTGTCTGCAGAAAGATTGCGTTTACCTACCGAGATTTTTGCCATAAGTGGAAGTGCCTACAGGCTAGGCTGTAACTCAGTAGAAAACTTCAGTTTGGAGCATCAGTGCAGACTTCAGTAGATAACATCAGTGAAGGCAGTCGGTACTGATTTTCAGTTTTAGACTTCAGGATGGATCTTCAGTACTGAACTTCAGTTTGGCAAAGACTTGGCTTCTAACTTCAACTTCAAAACTTCAGGACAGACTTCAGTGGAGAAGGTTCTTCAGTTTTGGGATAGCTTGAATCTTCAGTGGGGATGTCTTTCAGTGTACCTGAAAAATTAGAACTCCCTAACATATGAGTTCTTAGACAAAAACACTAAGATTCAGTATTGGTCTTACTACATCTTTTCAGGGGAGGTATTGGAATCTGAATCAAAACACTTATAAAATATTTCCCAACAGTATTAATTAACCTAATTAAACATATAGTATTAATTAATAATCTAAACTAATTAAATCTTAAAAATACTTAAAAAATTAAACTAATTAAACAACAAAATTAATTAAGTAAACTTATACTAATTAACAATCTAAACTAATTACATAATTAACAATAAAATTAACTAATTTAAACAATTACAACACTAATTCAACTAATTAACCTAATTAAACATATAGTATTAATTAAAAATTTAAACTAATTAAATAATCTAAACTAATTAAATTACATAATCTAACAATTAAACTATAAATAATACTAAATTTAAGAAATTAATTATACAATCTAACAATTAAACTATAATTAACAACAAATTTAAAAAAATAAAAAATATATATATATTCATACCTGCTGGAGCAGGCGGAGGGCGGCAGAGGGGCGGCGGCGCACGGCGGCAGGTGGAGGGGCGGCGGCAGCTTTGTTTCCGACAAAAAAATGGACGAAAATTAGAAATAGAGAGAGATAGAGATAGAGGGGAAGAAAAATAGGTGAAATAGACATACCTTGACGTATTTGGCCGGTGGGAACTTCAAATCGCCGGTGGGGGGAAATTTCACCGGAGAAGAAGGTTTTTTGCCTTCTGAACTTCTGTTTTCGCGAAATGGGGATGAAATCTGATTTAAATGGCTGGACGACAGACTTAACGACGGAAAAGTCCGTCGTCCATTAATAAAAAAATTAAAAAAATAAATAAATAATGTTAATGACGGACGGACGACGAAAATATCTAACGACGCACTATTCCGTCGTTAACTTTGGTGCCAAGTTGTGCGCGACAAATAAATAATTTATTTGTCATTTTAATATTCAAAAATAAATTTTTATATTTTCAATATTTCATACTTAAAAGATTAAACTAAATATATACCTGATTTTATTATATATATATATATATTTTAATTATGTTTTCTTATAATTTATATTTATTAGCATTTAAAGGTGCTAATTTCATAACTTTACTTTATGTAATGAATATCAAATTATTAATGTAATTTTTTCTTATATCAAATAAATTAAAAAATTTAACTATGAAATGATCCACCCGCTCCGAATTAGGTTGAGCCTCAAATTTTAAAATGCGTAAACATTAAAACAGGCTTGAGCGGGTCTTAAAATTACAAAAAAGTGAGCCGGCTTGATACTTTTGCCAGCTCTAACCTAGGGTTATAATTTTTCAGCCTCCATGAATAGTTCCTAACGTTCATATCATAAATTTAGAACAACATTTGAATGGATTGTTGTAATACCCCGATAATTAAAAACCCGAATAAAAGAAAAATTTATGAATAAACGAGGGATTCGAGATCCGTTGAAAGTTTAAAGACTCGTATTAAAGAATAGAACTCCTAATGTGAGTTAAAAGTCATTTCAAAAATTTCTGAAATCGAGAAAGAAACCGCGAAAATTCAGTTTAACGTTTATCGTCATAATTTAAGTTCGAGAACTCGTATCGAAGCAGCGTCTGCTTTTCCATTCAATTATTTTACGATACGGAGATAGGGTGAAAGGTTAATAATTCCGACTTTCGGAAGAATGATGTATTTATCGAGAAATCACTATTCATCATTTTGAACGAGACGAGATAATTTTATTATCTTTTAAAGTTAAGTCTGGGATATTTTTCTAAGATAGCCATGATTTTTTGGGATTTTTCCGAGACTATTTTTGTATCGAGAAGTCGGGAACCCGGACTAATAATACGCGCTTAATGAAATATCTAGTTTTATTTTTTTTCTACCACCCATTATGGAACACATCACCACCTTTCTTCTTCATTCTTCTTGTGATTTACGTGAGAGAGAGAGAATTGAGGGAAGAGTGAACCTCCATTGGAGAGGAAGAAATCGAAAGTTGAAGTATCAAACGAGCTCCAATTCGTAAACCGTCTTCGGATTGTGAAAGGTATCGATCTAAGCTTCCTTTTTATGGTTTAAAATTTGAGATTTTCCCACCTCTTTTTCACCCCAAAATTCGACAGCCCTCTCTAAGTTATGGGTAGGAATCGTTCGATTTTTATCGAGTCTTGTTAATTATGTTTGTATGATGTTAGAGAACATAGAAATCGAATAAAATTTACAATCAAACCATGCTTTTGTTCTTGCCATTTTCGGTTTTGGAGTGTTCTTGATGAAGTTGAAGTGTTCTTGATAGAAAAGGGTGTTTTAATTGTGTTATGAATCCATAAGAGCATGATAATCGAAAGTCGAGATGTGTTTGTCGACGAACGAATCGAAACGGGAAAAACATGGCAGTTTTGGCCTATTTTTTTTTAATTTTTTTATTTCGAATTTGAAGATGGTTTCTTCATGAAAGTTGTTTCTTTTCGTGTCTATAACGTTCCTGTGAAATTTCAGAATTTTCGGAGTTCGTTTGAGTGCCCAAAAGTGGAACCAACCTAGACTGCGCAGTTTTCAACGTTGTATTTCAAACGTGAAACAGGGGATTGATTCCCGAATTTTTATGAATTTTTCTGCAATGATTTTGAAAATATTTCCTAAATGAAAGTTGTTCCTTTAAATGTCTTGAACTTATATCTCGAAATTTAGAATTTTTGAAGTACTTTTGAATGTTCAAAATCGAGTTTAACTCGGACTGCGCAGGTGGAAATGTTTGAAAAGTGGAAATGTTGAAATGTTTGAAATGTTGATTCGTTGTTATTGTTACGATTTGAGATTGAGTTGGGATAAGTTCGAGTGGAGGAACGGAGTCCTCACTCGAGAGAGAGAGAGAGTTGAATGGGGCAATGTTGATGTGGGTTAGTTAGTTTACTCGTTTTGATTAAACGAGGGATAAGTTGAATGAACGTAGAGGTCATGTCGATTTTTCGACCACATTATGTTTCAAACCTCATAATTCCCTCCTTGTTAGTACTCTTTATAAGACGTACGTTATAACTAAATGAATTAGGGTTTTTCCAGAATTATTTAAGCCGAGACTTAAAGAGTCGAGGAACAGTATTGAAAACCCTAAAAGCCTAAGAGTTGAAAAGTTAATGAATTCGAGCTAGGAATAGAATAGAAGTTATTTCCTTTAAGACTCGAATCTTTTTATAAGTTAGCTCGTTACATGAAGGTCAAGCGAAAGGTCAGGACCGCAGTTCGAGAAAGAAGCAGTCGTCAGTCAAGACGATCCAAGTAGGCTTTCTTATACTAAAAGAAAATATGTGTGTTTATCCGCATTTATGTTATTTCTTTTCAAATAGCTTTTGAATTGAAATTTATATTTCAAGTATTGTCTTGCCATGAATGTTTTATGTTTTATATGATACATATCTGCTATGATTATTAAATCAAATTTGGGTTCCAGTGGGTAAGCATCCCCACTTGAACTAGTGTACACAAGGACCGTGAGTCATCTTAGCGGGTTGGCCGGTCAGGGTGTCCGTGGAAGGTGGCCACCTTCCCGGCACACATAAATTTCAGATATGCTTGATTCTAAAGAACTTAGACTGATCAGTCGAACTCAGGATTTTTCAAGAAAAGAATTTAGTGAACATAGGTACTTTCAGATAAAATCCCTATGTTTCACTCTTACGGCATTAACAAATTATATATGTGTGTTCGATCTTGATTTTTAGAGTGAGTTTACGATGATGAAGTAAAGAATAAGATGGACACGAGATTTACGTGGTTCGATCGTTAATTAGATCTACGTCCACGGAGAGAGGAGAGCCTTTATATTAATTTGAGTTCTCGAGAGTAGAAAATACAGAATCTGCCTTTGATCTATCTTTAGAGGCTATTTATAGATAACTTAGAAGCAGTTATAACCGGTCCGAGATCATGGGGGGACCAAGTCCATGGGCTTCTGGGCCTCTGGGCCGAGGTGATTCTGGGCCGAGCTGATCTTTGGGCCTAGGTGATTCTGGACCGAGCTGGTCTCATTTGGGCCTGTTAGTGGGGCTACATCCTATCACATCCCCCCTCAAAAGAAATCGTCGCCGAAGTGGAGATCTTGACGAGGTTGATGCTATTGACGAAGTGAAGATCTGGACGAGGTGAAGATTTTGTTGTTACCGAAGTCGAGGTGGAAATAATTTTTTTGTTTGACGAAGCCGAGGTAGTAATTTGATGGTGGAAAGTTGTAGAGAACCCCGTGTGACACGCGTCGCTTTTCTATTGGTGTAGGCGAAGAGGCGGGATTTTGAAAATGGACGGTTGGAAAAAGGCGATGTGACGTTTATAAAAGCTTCCCTTGGACGCTAAAGAACACTTTTCACTTTTCTGCAATCCCTAGTTTCGCTCTCACAAAAACTTCGAAAAGCTTTCTGTCTTTCTGCCATTGTCGATTTCTGTTTCGGTAAAGTTATTCAAGCCCTTTTAACAAGTAAGCGTTCTCTGTTAGCTATGGCTTCTTCATCTTCGTCTTCTTCTTCTTCTTCTTCTTCTTCTTCTTCTTCTTCTTCTTCTTCTTCTTCTTCTTCTTCT
>JAPKLX010000039.1:2361731-2438946 GCA_026898415.1 Leonotis leonurus
CTTCTTCTTCTTCTTCTTCTTCTTCTTCTTCTTCTTCTTCTTCTTCTCGTACCCCTATTGACGTGGAGATCGTAGAGTCTCCGTCGCCGATTAGGAGTTTTCCGGCAAGGGAGACGGTGAGGGTTTTTACCCGAGCTGCTCTGCCCCCCGTCCCTATGCTTATAGAGTATCCTCCTCTTGCTGGGTCGGATGCTGCTCTAGAGTACGCTTCGAGCATGAGCGAATCCCATATGTCCAATTTAGCTAGGAAATTCTATTTTCCGGAGTCTGCCGAGCTGATTTTACCTCGGGCTGAGGATAGAGGTAGCTCTCCGCCCGTAGGTTTTTTTACTTTGTACGAAGACTATCTTAACTTCGGTCTTCGACTTCCTTTACATCGTATTTTTGTCGAGCTTTTAGATAAATTTAAGCTTTCTCTGGGTCAGTTTGCGCCGCCCTCCATTAAGCAGGTAATAGGTTTTTGTGTGGAGGTCGGACGCCGAGGTGGCCCGATGTCGTTGGAGTCTTTACTCCGTTTTTTTAGAGTTAAGCGTGGGCCAACTGGATGGGTGTACCTCTCGCCTGTAAATAAAATTAAGTTGGCCACTCCGTCCAAAGTGACGAACTGGCAGAAGAAGTTCTTCTTCTGCCGGGCTGAAGGAGTGCCCCTTCATGGCTGGTCAGCGGCCAAGTTTGGTCCACAAATGAGGGTGGATCCCGTCGGCGAGCTCGAAGCGAGCTTGATGGATCTCGGCTTGATCAAGCGAGAGTATGCCGAGGTAGAGCTGTCGAGGTATGGGCTAAGCCCATGTGACGCTACCGCCGACATGGATCCGGGTGAGGATCTTTTCTGAGTGTTGTGCGGCGGTTTTATCCGAACTGGAATCTAATGTTCTTTGTTCTTTCTGCAGTGGATCCTGAAATTTTGCAAGCGGCATTGACGAGGAAGAAAAAGAAGAGGGCAAGGACCTCGTCGGCCCCGAAAGAGACGCCGCGCCGGGAGCTGATGGAGAGGTCCGAGGCCGACGTGACTCCACCTGTCATCAACCTGGCTTCACCTCGGAGGGAGGTGGTAGGTGGATCGGGCGCTCGGGTTCCCGGTTCGGGGTCGGCTCAGGGGACCTCGTTTCCCGATGTGAGTGAAAACTTGCAGTTGTTCTGCTCTTTATTCTTTTGTTAATTCTTCTTTCTAAATCTTTTCTATCTTGTACTGATATACTTTGTGTAGGCGGCGGACATGGCGCTGGACGGGCTGAGAGCCCTGTCGAACTTCGTCATCGGCGGAGTCGAGCAGTTCAGGGACTTGTCTGCCGAGCTCGAGGAGGCGAGGGCCGAGGCAGCGAGGGCGGTGAGCCAGGAGGCCAGGGCCCTCTCGGATCTGAAGGATGCCGAGAGGAAGGCGGCCGCTCTGGAGGCCGAGGCAGCCGGGTTGAGGGCCGAACTGGCCAGGGCGGAGGCCGAGCAGGGCGGCGTGCTACGGGCCCTCGCTGAGCGGATCTTCCGCTCCAAGCACTTCGGCACCGCGGTTGCGCAGTTGGTGGGCGCTATGAGTGCGCCGATTACTTCGGCAGCGCTCGATCTTGTCGCCAAGGATTACCCCGAGCTTGATAAAGCCAAGTACGGGTATGAGGAGGTGACCAAGGACAAGATGCTGCGGGAGTACGCGGAGGTACTTGTGGAGTGCACCTCGGCAGTCCCAGTGGTGGAGCGGCTGGCCCAGCAGAAGGCCTTGTTGTCGGAGCGGGCGGTTCGCCAGTGCCCTGTCGACAGGGATGACAAGCTGGAGGCTGTCATCGCCGAGCTGACGAGGGAGCCGGTTGCCGAAGTTGCTGGAGGGAACGAGGAGGCTGAGGGCCCGGAGCGAGAGGTCGGTGCAGAAGACTCGTAGTTTTTTTTTTTTTTTTTTTTTAGAGTATACTTCGTCGCCGCTAGGGCGGCGCTTTTTCTGCAAGTATATAAAATACCCTTTTGGCTGAATCTTGTTTGTGTGTCTGCTTTTGTAGCCTGCTTTTGCTTTCTTCGACCCTTCGCATTTTGAATCAGAGATAAATGTACTTCGTCGGGCTGTCGAGGCTGCCGAAGTGGAGGCTTCGTGTTGGAAAAGCCGAGCTGCTAATATTGAGATCGAGGCTGACGCGAAGCTTCGGGCAGCTCAAGAGAAGCTCGACGAAGAGCATGCTAGATTTTTGGAGTGTGAAGACAATTTTAAGCAGGCCAAGGAGGACCTTCAAACGTTTAAAGCTGTAGCCGAGGAGCACACGGAGTATGAGGACCTCATTCATAAAAGTGGTCGCTTGACCATATACGAGGTCCATACACAGATTAAAGAGGTCCGAGCTCGGACGAAGAAGTACATAGAGAAGTACGGCGATGACTCCTGGCAAGTTCGCGAACAGGGAGAGGCGCTTCTCAAGCTCGGATCAATGTATAAGACTGTTTTGAAGAGGAATCCAAAATTGAAGAGGTGGATAGAGTCTAAGAACGCCCGGCTTGACCCGACCTCGCAAGCATTTTTGGAGGGTAACTTGGAGGGGGTACAGCCTCCCAGCGCGGCCTTAAATCGGGAGCAGACTCAAACCATAATGGCGCGAGGTGGTGGTCGACGTGCTTTGAGAGGCCGAGGTCGATCTGCTCCTCCAAGTCAGGGCCGAGGACGAGGTTTTGGCCGCGGTGAAGGGATGACGTTTTTGGATTCAGTGCTCGGCCACGGCGCCAGTTCGAGCTCGGGTCCGGGCTTCGTAGAAAAATATCTTAGTTTTAGTAGTAGGCCTTCGGGCTCGGACCCTCCTCCTTGAATGTAATATGTACTTTTGAAATAAAGCTTTACTTTTATTGCATCATTACTTCTCTAAAGCTTTTTTCAGTTTGTGTAACCGAGCTTGCTTTAAGATTTTGTGATGGTTAATGTGAACTTCGTAGTTACGTCGTCTAATGCTGAAGGTTTAAGCAACCACTTCGTCCGAAGAAGAAGTTAAGGTTTCGCGAATGACTACTTCGTCTAATAACGAAGTTGAAGCCTTAAGTAGCCACTTCGTTTAGAAACGAAGTTAAGGCTTTTAAGTAGCTACTTCGTCTAAAGACGAAGTTCGGGTTTTTAGGTAGCCACTTCGTCTAAGGACAAAGTATTGGCTTTAAAGTTGCCACTTCGTTTAAAGACGAAGTTCGGGCTTTTAGGTAGCCACTTCGTCTAAGGACAAAGTTTTGGCTTTCAAGTTGCCACTTCGTTTAAAGACGAAGTTCGGGCTTTTAGGTAGCCACTTCGTCTAAGGACGAAGTTTTGGCTTTCAAGTTGCCACTTCGTTTAAAGACGAAGTTCGGGCTTTTAGGTTCCTTGTTTGTCGAATTTATCGATAGGAGTGGTCTCCTTTACACGTGTTTAGATGCTACTCCAAAGTTGGAGTTTTAGCTTAATTTAGACTCGAGATAACATGTGTGAAAGACATATACTTTATAAAATAACAGAGAATGGAAATTAATTATAAATAATATTTCTTCAAATGGGAGACGTGCCAAGTTCGGGGTACTGAGTCGCCTGATAAATGGGTGAGTTTGTACGACCCTTTGCCGAGGACGTCCAGGATTCGGTAGGGTCCTTCCCAAGTGGCTTCTAGTTTGCCGAGCTTCTCTGCCTTGCTAACTTCGTTATGTCTGAGAACTAGGTCGCCTATTTGAAATTGTCGATGCTGCACTCGGTTATTATAATACCGAGCTACTTGCTGCTTGTATCGAGCTTCTTGTATATGGGCTTATTCTCGTTTTTCTTCCAACAGGTCCAAGTTAGCTCGGAGACCTTCTTCGTTGTTATGGGCAGTGAAGTTTATAGTTCGGGGGCTCGGCAAACCGATCTCTACTGGAATTACTGCTTCGGTTCTGTAGACGAGGCTATATGGTGTTTCTCCATGGGATGTCCGGGGAGTAGTTCGGTAGGACCATAGGACTTGGGGTAAATTTTCTGCCCAATCTCCCTTGGCCTTGTCGAGGCGAGTTTTCAAACCCTTGACTATTGTCCGGTTCGTGACTTCAGTCTGGCCATTCGCCTGAGGGTGGGTGAGCTACCGAGGTGAATTTCTGCCGGATGTTGAGTTCGTCACACCATTCTCTAAACGCCTTGTCCGTGAACTGAGTTCCATTATCCGAGACGAGGACGTGGGGTATGCCGAAGCGACAGACTATGTTTTTCCAGACGAAGTTGAGGGCTTTTTTGCTCATGATTTTTGCGAGAGGTTCGGCTTCTACCCACTTCGTAAAGTAGTCGATGGCTACTATCAGAAATCGCAGCTGGCCAGGGGCTTGCTCAAATGGACCAACGATATCTATCCCCCATTGCATGAATGGCCAGGGGCTTTGCATGCTGGTCAGCTCGGTTTGAGGTACCCTCGTTACTGCTGCATGGAGCTGGCACTTCGGACACTTCTTGACGAGGTCGACTACGTCTTGAAGCATGGTCGGCCAATAATATCCCCATCTCATGGCCTTTCTAGTTAAGGCCCGAGCTCCGATGTGACTGCCACAGGATCCTTCGTGCACTTCGCGTAATACATAGTTCGCTTGGTTGGATCCCGCGCACCTTAGAAGAGGTTGAAGGTACGACTTTCTGTATAGTACTCCTCGATCTAGAATATACTTGATCGATTTGCTCTGAAGTTTCCAAGCTTCGATCTTATCAGCAGGGAGTTTGCCTCTTTCTAAATAATTGCGAATTGGTGTCATCCAGTTCGGCTCGTCATCGGTCACCATATTCACTTCGGCTTCGTCTATACTTCGAGTTGTGACTTCTTCTACAGGAGAGGCTGTGGATGACGATGCGAGTTTACTTAATGCGTCAGCTCGGACATTATCACCTCTCGGGATTCGTATCAACTCGAAGTATGAGAAGCTTTCTTGTAAAGTTTTGACCTTGTGGAGGTATTTTTTCATCCTTTCACCTCGCGCTGCGTATTTGCCTAGGACGTGACTCACTATGATCTGGGAGTCACTGTAGACTTGTATGGCTCGTAGTTGAAGGGTTTGTGCGAGGCGGAGTCCGGCTATTAGGGCTTCGTATTCCACTTCGTTGTTTGTTGTAGGGAAGCTTAACCGTAAAGCATAAGGGATTTCTTTTCCTTCCGGACTGACAAACAGAATTCCGGCTCCACTTCCTTTATGGCCTGATGCCCCATCCACATAAATTTTCCAGCAATCTATTGGAGGTGTCTTCGGCATTTCCCCTTCGGTGTCATCCTCGGCAGGTTTATTGGGCTTCGGGGGTTCGGCGAATACCGCCTCTACTAGGAAATCTGCTAGTGCTTGTCCCTTGATGGCCTGCCGAGGTGCGAAGGAGATCGTATGCTCGCCGAGTTCTACCGCCCATTTGGCGATTCGTCCCGAAGCTTCTGGCTTCGTGAGCACCTGCCGAAGTGGGAGGTCGGTCAACACCTGGATTGGGTGAGCAAGAAAATATGGTCGAAGTCGTCTTGCGGCGTTTACTAGGGCGAGCGCTACCTTCTCCAGGGGTTGGTACCTCGTTTCTGGTCCTTTTAGGGCTCGGCTTATGAAGTAGATGGGTAACTGCCGAGGTCTTTCTCGTACTAGGACTGCGCTTATTGATTCGTCCGAGGCGGCGAGGTAGAGGGACAGAACTTCACCTTCCTTTGGGACGGACAATGTGGGTAGATTAACGAGGTATTTCTTCAAATTCTTGAAGGCTAACTTGTGCTCGTCATTCCATTCGAAGTTCGGAGCCTTCTTTAGAATTTTGAAGAACGGGAGTTGCTTCTCGGCTGCTTTAGATAAGAAACGGCTTAGTGCGGCCAAGCAGCCCGTCAATCTGTGCACGTCGTGGACTGACTTCGGTACTTGCATCTCCTGGACGACTCTAACCTTTGCTGGATTGGCTTTTAATCCTTCGCGAGAAACCCAACACCCTAGGAATTTTCTGGACTGGACCATGAAAGTACATTTTCCTGGGTTTAGCTTTAAGTTCACTTCGTGGAGCAGTTTGAAGACGACCTGGAGGTCGTTTAGGCTAGTATCGACTTCCTTGCTTTTGACGACGATGTCGTCGACGTATACTTCGACGATCTGGCCGATGTGAAGCTCGAATATTTTGTCGACCATCCTTTGGTATGTGGCTCCAGCATTTTTGAGTCCGAAGGGCATTTTCTTATACGCGAAAATGCCGAAGTCCGTGACGAAGGCTGTCTTCGGAGCATCTTCGGTACTCATGAGAACTTGATGATAGCCCTTATACAAGTCTAGGAAGCTAAACACCTCGTGATCGACGAGGGCTTCCACTTTTTTGTCGATGTTAGGGCAGTCCGGTGATGGCAGTGATGACTCCGTCGTATTGAGGCTGATCTTCGTCCTCGTCCTCGTCATCGTGCCTCGGTTTTTTGTCTTGGTGGGGTTTGCAACTTTCCCCCCCTCTGTTTCGGCTTCGCTTGTCTTTGCCCCGAGGTCGGGCGTCTTGTTGATTGCGACCTCGGTATTTTCCGAGGGTGCCATCTCGCACTGGATGGTCAATCTCTGATGCGAGATTTCGGCAATCCTCGGTGTCATGGCCGTGGTCCTCGTGAAACTCGCAGTACTTGTCTTTGGATCGTCGCTTCGATCCAGTTCGGGACAACGGCGGAGGCTTCTGAAATAAACTGGCATGAAGCTCGTAGATTTCTGCCCGAGGTTTGGTCAGCGGAGTGAACTGACCTTGTTCTTGACTAGGCCGAGGTCCGAGGCGGGACGCTAGCGGACCTCGTTGTATCCTCTCAAGGGCACCTCGTCGGTTCTGCCCATGATCGGCACGTTCCTCCCTTCTTTTCTTGTCTTGACCTTCAGGTCGGTCTACCGCCCGTTTCCTCCTATCGGCTTCATCCACTTCGGCGAATGTATCAGCAATCCTCCACAGCTGTTTGGAGGTTTGGGGGCGCTCTTTTACGAGCTCCCTGAAGAGAGTGCCGGAATGGATGGCATTTTGGAATGCCGAAATAAGGACGTCGTCAGATAGGCGGTCGACCTTGAGGCTTTCATTATAGAATCTAGCCAAAAAGTCACTGATTGATTCTCCTCGTCCTTGTCTCAAGGTAAGGAGTTGAGCCGAACTGATCTTAGCTTCGGTTTTTTGGAAAAAGCGTCGCTCAAAAGCGTCCAGAAGGTCGGCGTACGACCCTATGCTACAGCGCGGGAGGTTGTCGAACCACTTCCGTGCATTGTCTACCAGCAGTTCGGGAAAGACCTTGCACATGTAGACGTCTTCGGCTAACCCTTGGTTCAACATATTGTACTGGTACTGTGACAAAAAGTTGCTCGGGTCACAGGAACCATTATAGGGTTTAATAGGTGGGACCCTATATGTTGACGGGAGTGGAGTGTAGAGGATCTTGTTAGTAAACGGGGTAGCGATTCGACTGTAGACAGTGAATCTTCCCTCTCTATGGTCGTTCTCGTCATGTCGGGAAGGATCGACGTTTCGACGAGGTGACATCCTCTCTCTGCGGTCTACTTCGTCACGTCGGGAAGGGCCGACGTTTTGACGAGGTGAAGTTGAACCTCGCCGAGGTGAGGCGATGTTTCCTCGGCGATCATGTTGTCTTCGAGGGACTTCGTCGTTTCTTCCCTCGTCAATCTGGAGGCTTAAGGGACGAGGTCGCTGTCGTGATGGCCCCGCTCTATCTTCCTCGTCTTGACTCCGTTGCCGATGTTGTTCGGCGAACTTGAGGAAGTCTTGTTCATGGAGGTCCAGGTATGCTTTGAGCACATCTTCGAGCTGAGGTTGGAGCGCGGTGTTCCCCTGTTGACGACCTTGATTTAGCCCCCCGCTACTGATGGAGTCACTAGATCGGTTTGAGTGGACGTCTTCCACGTGACCGTCAGGAGTTCGGCGGATTACGGGCTGCCCCTCAGATCGGGCAAGGCGTTCATCCCCTTCATTGATGGATGTACGAGGTGGATTGACAGGTAGTTCGACCTGGTTCTGTTTTCCCTTAGCAGCAGCAGGTATAGCGGTGGAGCGGGTAGATCTCATCATCGTATTTTTACTCAGAAACGTTAATCGAATTCACAAAATTTGTTTCGTTCCCACAGACGGCGCCAGTGTTCGATCTTGATTTTTAGAGTGAGTTTACGATGATGAAGTAAAGAATAAGATGGACACGAGATTTACATGGTTCGATCGTTAATTAGATCTACGTCCACGGAGAGAGGAGAGCCTTTATATTAATTTGAGTTCTCGAGAGTAGAAAATACAGAATCTGCCTTTGATCTATCTTTAGAGGCTATTTATAGATAACTTAGAAGCAGTTATAACCGGTCCGAGATCATGGGGGGACCAAGTCCATAGGCTTCTGGGCCTCTGGGCCGAGGTGATTCTGGGCCGAGCTGATGTTTGGGCCGAGGTGATTCTGGACCGAGCTGGTCTCATTTGGGCCTGTTAGTGGGGCTACATCCTATCAGTGATCATGAAATTATATATTCGTATTGCCATCTAGAAGCAGAATGTGTAAAATTACTTACAGCAATCGCTATGAGCTCTTCCAGAAGTTCCTCTAGATGTCGTAGAGGCTGCATAAGAAAAATGAAAATGGTGTTTCAATGAAGAACTATGTGACTGAATAGTTGTGAGTTCGAAGCACAGAAACTCTTTCTAGGTCGAGTTTTGTTACAAAGGGAATATTTTATAACCAATAAACTTACCCACTGTGTTGGACCATCAACTGGTGCATTTAGCGGGTCATCATGCACCTACGCAGCCAATGACGGGAAGAATATTCAGTATAGAGTACACAATGTAACAAACACTGCTCAACAAATTCACTGTTCAAGTTATTAGATGAGGAAACGCGAAATTGTATTAACATAGCAAGATTCAAAACGCACCTCCATAAAGATCCCATCAACCCCAACTGCTGTCCGAGCAATGCAGGGTATCAGTTCTCGAAGACCATCGCTGGCAACACCACCACCTTCAAGCTGTCAAAGTAATGGGAAATATTACTTCTCCAGATTAAGATAAAACAAGAGCAGGGCAAAACACTGTATATTTGATAAATGATGAGGCATAAAGATCCTACATCTCACAGTTTAATTTCTAAATATTTTCATTGCACTAACCACTGTCAGATCATCTTCCCAGAAATCTGGGATTGTTAAAATGTTATCAAGATTACCAATTTTGCAGCAAAAATTGCAACAGTTGCTAACACATGAAGTCAAAAGTAAACAGTTCTAAAGAAACTATGAGAATATATCATTTCTATTTAATAGAGTATGTCCATTTGACTAAATTGAATCATAGAGTAAAGACATACCTTCCTCCCAGCTGGTTGTTGTAGAGAATGTGTTATATCAGCAACCTGAAGGTTAATTAAGCAGTTTAGAAATCTAGGCATCCACTATATGGAACAAGAAGACGCAAATTTACAAAATCAAACATGTTTTCACAGGTTATGTTGTCTCAGTGTGCCTAATTGAATATGCCAACATGGGCACAAAAACACAATATTTGGCAAAAATCTTACAACAGGACTATTGGCTGCCCATAACCTTTTCATTTCCAGCCAATCTAATCTTTTCTGCGGAACTCTCCATGACCTAAACAATGTATACAAGTATGAAAACATAACTTAGTAAACTGGGGAAGGAAAAATAACATGAAAATGAATTGGGGCTAGCATTACTGAAGGAGCACAAAATTGGCCTTTCTTAATGTTGATAATTTTCCCATTCTTGGCAGCTGCTACAAGCAGATCCGTCTGTCATGACAAGAAGAAATCGATATAACCATCCAGTTCCACAAAAAGGGTGGACCCAAATAAAGTCTATACACCAAAATAATTAGGTTTGTCAAGCAAACCCACCCCCACACTATATAAGTAGCTATTAATATAATCAAACCTGTCGACACAAAAAAGCAGGAATCTGAATTATGTCAGCAACCTTGCCAACAGCTTCACACTGGACAAAAGAACGATTTAAAAATCAGGAGAAATAATGATAACTGCAATTGAATATGTCAAACTAAAAAGTGAAGAATCATGTTCATTTCGTTTGAATTCAAAAGTCCAGGAATAAAGTAACAAACACTCCCATCCAATTGTGTTGATTACATTGAGTATGTCAAATTCAAAAGTGAAGAAACATGTGCATTTCATTTGAATATAAAAGTACAGGAATCCATAAAGTCCAAGAGAATAATGAAACTAACACTCCCATCCAATAGTGGTGCATAGCCTCAAGATATATACTGAACTAACCGAATTCAAATTTGAGAAAGCAAAACTGGCAAGTGGTATATGAAGCAATCAAGTAATTATATAAGAAAATTGGTAAATAAGTTTTAGCCACTCAAGTCACACCACTACCAATAAATAACTAGCTTACTATATAAAGAAACATAATTCCATGTCCATACATATACTGATTCTCGCCATCTGATAGGGAGACAAAACAAAACACTTCTACTGCAGAAGATTATCCTAAAACTGGAAAAAAAATCCCTTACATGAAATCACATATCATTTGTTAATCAATAAAAATAAAACAAACAACTAGCTTGAGAATGTTATTCATACAAGCAAAATTTTGAATTATATTTCCATAGCCAACCTGTATAGTCTCGTGCACATCGGTAACTATTGGAATGTCGTAAGTTGTTTTCACCTTCTCAAGAATCTGCAGAAAAAAGGGTGCAATGACAGACAAATCAACAGTTGCATTAAGTTGTATTCAACTCTCATATCAATAAACTTCCAATACAAAGCTCCTGAAACAAAATCAATCAACTAGCTGAGCTAATATTAGTACTCAACAGTTCCTCAAAACTGAAATCAGAAACCTGAGAATTACCTTCAAGCCTTCATCCATACCTGGTCCACGAAACGACTTGGATGATGTTCGATTCGCTTTGTCGAAGCTCGACTTGAAAATCAGCGGCAGATTAAGTCTATAAGAAGCAAAACGCCATGAAATTTAGTACATTTGTTCAAAATAAACAGAGGCAAACAATGCTATCTAACACACCAAAATTTCTTTATATTAGCTTATATTAAAATTTCCCAACGGAATATTTCCCTTGGTAATAAAAAAATTAATTTTAATATTATTAATTACTTCATTACAGACGGAAATATTCCCTTGGTAATATTCCCTTGGTAGTATTGTTGACGAGAGGTTAAATGAATTGATTAGTACTACTCATACCAACATGGTGCATCATCTTTTCAGGTGACCTCTTAGTAGAAACTCCAAGGTTAAGCGTGCTTGGCTTGGAGCAATACTATGATGGGTGACCTACTGGGAAGTGTCCTGGGTCAGCCTGTCAGTGAGGACAAAGCAGGCTGGGAAAGAAAGTGTGGTGTGTGGGGCCAGTACGTCAATTCTAATGGGCGCTCCCGATCCAACAATTGGTATCAGAGCCGGGGCTTCGGATGTGAAGAATCGAATCCGGCGGTGCCATCCCTAGGCAGGGAGTGCCTGAGGGGAGGGGTTGTTGGGCACAACAACTCTAGGGGTTATGACGATTCACGGCCGTAATCCGAGGTGTGAGATTGACGGTCCTTTGGGTGTCATAGGTAGCCCCGTGGCCCGGGTTCGAAGAAGCGTCAGCATATGATCTCAAGGTCCGATGCATCCTCCAGAGTACAAAGCAGGTGACCCCTTAGTAGAAACTCCAAGGTTAAGCGTGCTTGGCTTGGAGCAATACTATGATGGGTGACCTACTGGGAAGTGTCTTGGGTCAGCCTGTCAGTGAGGACAAAGCAGGCTGGGAAAGAGAGTGTTGGTGTGTGGGGCAAGTACGTCAATTCTGATGGGTGCTCCCGATCCAACAAATATTATATAATAAAATTAATTATTTAATTTATTAATTTATTAATTTTACCTAAGTTGGTAAAATTTCACTGATTTTCTCAAGGGAACCATTCCCTTGGCAACATTATATAACTAAATTAATTTTACTTTAATTAAATTTGCCGAGGGAAATATTCCGTTGGCTATATTATATTACCTAAATTTATTATTTAATTAAATTTACCAAGGGAAATATTTCGTTGGCTATATTATATTTCTAAATCAATTATTAAATTAATTATTTAATTAAATTTACCAAGGGAAATATTCCGTTGGCATTGAAAATTTGTCTTTAATCCCTTGACAATCTGTTGGGAAATTAAATCCCTTGGTAAACCGTTGGTATTTTAGAAAGGAAAACTTTCCCCTTGGTAATTCCGTTGGCCGTTTTCAAAATTCTAGTAGTGTCAATTTGTTATTTTTATCGTCCACAAATTTGTACTCGACTCTTTTTACTTTTTTATTATAAGTAGATTCCTTCATTCGTTACAACAACTCCACTAAATATAATAAATTAAGTGATTCTCAAACTTCATTCAATATACTACATTTTTCTTACTGAGTTATCCCAAATTATTTAAATACACATTTTATTATTTAAAAAATAAAAAAAACACAAATTATCTTTATCAAAAATCATTATAAGTAAATATTGGTGTGTGTCAAAAACAAATGCGTTGGGGATGGAAATAATATACCTTAAATTAAATTATACTTCATTCATCCCACGAAATAGTCATCCTTCTTTTTTATACGCAAATCAATATTTTACTTTATTCCTCTTTACTTTATTAGATTTACCTTAATACTCTTTGCTTTTTACTTATAAAATTTACAAAAAGGGAAATGAGACTACTTTCGTGGAATGTCCCGATCGAAAAAGATGGAAGATATTGGTGGGAGGAGGTAGTATTTTAAAAATATGTATAAGATGAAAGTATGTAGAAACTAAGAAAAGAGAGCACTAGAATATATTTAAAAGTAATTTACCAAACAAAATCCAGAAAGTGGATTACAATACGTGTGTGAGCAGCAAGAATGGAAAAATGAGTTAATGTCAATGAATTGAAGAGGTTCTTTCTGCCATTATAAATCCCCTAACTGGTGAGACTCTGAGAATCACAGTGAGTGTATGATTTGGAGAGTAATTATCAGTTTCGCCGTAGAGAAGAAATAGATATATATACGAGAGTACTCAATCACCCTCAGATAGAAATCCATATATATATATACACACACACACACAGAGAGATGGAAGGGGATGATAATCAGTTCTTCCAGCTTCAGGACGAGTATCAGTATGTAGGTATTCAAACGGGTTCGGAGTCAGTGGATCGGGTCCCGCAATGGAGAACGCAGGAGACCCGGGATCTATTGGTGATTCGGGGCGACCTGGATCCGGATTTCACGGAAACCAATCGGAATAGGTTTCTGTGGGAAATGGTGTCGACCCGGATGAGGGAGATGGGGCACAACCGGAGCTCCGCCCAGTGCAAATACAAGTGGAAAAACCTCGTCACCCGCTACAAGGTAACACACACACACACATACATATATATATATGTTTTTCTTTGTTTTTTATTGTAATAATAAGTTGTTGATTACATATATACCAATTTTCTTTTCAGTGAGTTTGGAGAGAGATGCAGATGTAATAATTCTCCAATAGTGAGAAATGTGTTATATATATATAGTGCTTGTTCGTGTTCTCTTTCAATCATGCTTCCATTTGTAATCAACTAATTATGTATGTATATATGCAGAGAGTTAATTTGGGGTTTTTTTCTTCTTTGGAAGCCAGCAATCGCAAAAACCCTAAAGATTTGTTTCTGTGTGGGTATAATAATAAAAATATTGGTATTAAATTCGATTAAATTTTGAATGAGATTTAGTGTTTCACTTTTTGTTCTACAAATATTCTTTAATTTTAATTTTATATGTTTTAGTTCGATTTCATACATAGAATTAGGGTTCATCCCATCCAAAAAAGGTATATAATTATTTTTAATATTTAATATCATTTTTAATTGATTTTTAAAAACTATAAATTCCAAAATAGAGTATATAAATTAAAAAAACATTTTTTCAGAGGGTGTGAGACACAATTAAATATAAGACATTGAATCATATCTGATTAAATATAATATTAATTCTAGATGGATAGATTTTCATTATTTTCACACATGATTTCATTTTCAAGTGATACTAACCCTAAATCACAATTATCCATTTATTGATAAAATATATATTTAGGCATGCGAAATCATTGAGCAAGTGGAAATGAGGCAAAGCACATTCATGTTCTACAACCAAATGGAAATGATATTCAACAGAAGAGTGCAGAGGCTGATGTGGCAGGAGGCCGACGACGGTCCCTACATAACTCCGGTGGAGGCGCTGCAGATCCCGTCCAACAACGAGGAGGAGGAGGGCGCAAACGGGAGGAGGAAGAAGCGGAGGAAGGTGGAGAAAACGGCGGTGGAGTGTTTGAAAGAGATAATGGAGGAATGCATGGAGCAGCAACTGAAGATGGAGATGGAGTGGATAAGGTATAACGAGGAGATGGAGAAGAGGAGAAGAGAGATGAAGAAGGAGAGGAGGCAGAGAATGGAAGCTATGGAGAATGAGAGGACGAAGATGCTGATGTGGCAGAGACAGAAGGATGAGGAGAGGAAGGTTAGAGAGGAAGCTAGGGCTGAGAGGAGGGATGTTCTCATTACTGCACTCTTGAACAAGCTTCGAGCCAAACGAGACCGCCTCGTGTCGTAGAACCCTACCTACATTCACCAACGATCAAGACGAGACGGGACGGGATCTTCTGTTTTGAATTCGTCGATTTTCAGGTGAATTTCTTGCCCTAGGTAGATTTGAGCTTTAAAATTTTAATGCTTTTCTATTTCTGAACTGTGTTGGAATATTTTCTGATTTACTAGGTTTTGAGAAGTTGGTAATGGATGTTATATGTTATGTAATAATAGCATGTTGTTGGAGGATGTTTAATTTGGTTGAATTTTTTTTAGGGTTTTTGGTATTCAATTAAATGCAGTTTAGTAGCTAATTGCTTGAAGTAATTAATGGTGGTCATTGATTTATCATAACCTATCTGGCTTATTAATTGATTATTTGACTAGCTCTACCTTCTTCTAGTTTCTATTTGAAAGCTTTCATTTTTCAAAGTTTTGTATGGAGAAGAAATTTTATCAGATTCATTTAAAAAAAATTGTGTGGAGAAGAAATTATTTGGTTTATCATGTCCTAGCTCGTTATTAATTGTTTACAGTTTTACTGATCGTAATCAAATCGAACTGAATTACTGAAAATTATCAAATTCATTTAAAAGATTTAAGGATTGAATTTGGTTAAACAATTTGGTTTGATGAATAAATCGAGTTTAGTTTGAAGAATAAATCGAGTTCGATTCCTTTTGTGAACAAACAAAATATTGAATTTTTTATCAAGTCAAATTCAAAATTAAAGGTTTGATTCGCATATACTCTTTTATTCACAATTACTGACATATGCCTACACATGAACAAATTCATGTACATAAATTAGAATTAGATACGTATCAATTAAAATTGCAATTACCATTGATTCTGTTTCTTTAGTTAAATATAATAATTGAGTTTCTTCATCCTTTAATTAATTGAATTGGTGATTTAAAGATATCATCAGTTTATTAGTATTTGTTTATATTCGTAATATACTCAAATCAGTGTGGAAACTACCAAAAAAGATTAGGTCAAGTTTAAGTCAAATATAACTAATTAATTAGAGCGTATCATATTGAATGCGAAAATGGATGTCAATATACATCCATAAAATCATTCACATATTTTTCCTCTAGCTAGGTTTTCAAACATTAGTTCACATCGCGATAACAATTTTGTCCGATCCGACTCGATATAGACCCCGTCAAGTCTAATAATAATGGGTCATCAAAACCCACCCGATGACATACTTATTTCAAATTTTAAGTCCGACATATCTAGACGACGCATGCCAATCAATATTAATAGATTTAATATTTAAATAATAAATTTAAAAAATGTTCATTTCATGATAATATGATCAATATTTAAAATAATAGGAATATTATTATTAATAATATAGGATAAATACATAGATATATTAAAGAATATATATATATAGTCAATTTTAGTATTATTTACATTTAAAATTAAAATAAATATTTAAATGTGTATTAAAACAAATAAATTACTCCCTCCGTCCCACTAAGCTTGACACAATTTTCTTATTGGGTCCCACTAAACTTAACATATTCCAAAAATAGTGAAAGTTATCTATTCAAAAAGGTCTAAACTCTATCATCTTTATCACTCTCACACTATTTTATACACACTTCTTAATAATCATGACCAAAATTTTTGTGTCATCCTTATTAAGACGGAGGGATTATATATTTAATATATAAAAATAAGAATTATATTAAAAGTGGAAAAAAAAATATTTGGGTTTGACCAAACTAACCCGATATGTATGAATCTTAACTTGGATCTATTTTCTGGGCCTGACCTACAGAACCATGAATTGGGCTTGGGACTGTTTAAAAGAATGGGCCGGGCTTTGAGAAGGAATATAATATTAGTGTTGTCTATAACTAGTATAAAGTGTATAATTCGTTTTTTAATTACATAGAATATTAGAATTGACAACTCGGATTCTATTATCAGGCCAATCTGATAATGACCAAACCCGTTAAGAGCAAACTCGAAATCAATATAAGATAATTAAAAAATAAAATGTGTCATGTTAAAGGAAAATACTATAAATATTTCATCCTTTTTTCTAACTGAACATCATTTGCTTTTACTAATTAAAACAAATACAAATATTACAAAAAATCCTGCAACTATTCAACAATCACAATGCCTCCCTAAACAGTTAATCTTGATACTGATTGGTGATTTTACAGTCAATTAATTATATAAATTATTTTCAAAAGTGTAGAAATGAAGTTCATCAACCAACCCTACCAACAAAGCTTCAAGAATTTCTTGTCCTAACTGTTTACATATTTCCTCAAAATTATCAAACTTTAGCTTCATTCCATAGATCCAATTTTCTTGCACACTTTCTTCTGTAAGCATAAAGATTTCATCCACCATTCTTTTGTAGCATAAATTCCCACTCAACTTCATCTTCTCTTCATGATTTTGGTCTGTAATTAAGCTCTGAGATTGAGAGTTTGCACTTTGAAATGGTTGATGTTTTCTTGAACTTATTGCACTTCTTGCCACTTCTGAAACCATTAATTCAAGGCAAAGAAAAAAACATGAATTGTGAATTTGGACAAATGAAGTAAAAATATTGAATTAATTGTTTTAAAGTATACATATTTTACAATATATTAATTTTTTAATTTAATTTGGTAAATAAATATATTAATTTACGATTTTTTTTTCCTCACGGAAACCTCTTCGACCAAGGATCTAACATCATTTTTATAAGCATTTCAATATAGAACGAAAATATTTTAGAGTGACTCCTATGATTTTATATCAACTTTGACTTGATATATTAATGATAAAATATGAAAAATTATAAATTTATTGACCAAATTTAAAAAATAAAAAGAGTTAATATATCAGACTCAATTTTTAGCACGCAGATCAATACACTAGGTGAGTTCATTTTCATGGATTAAGATATTTTGCTAAAAATTAAAATAGAATAATTTTATTGAGACAGTTGAATTGAAAAAGTGAACTATTTTATTAAGACAACATGAAGTAACTGTTTAAAAAGTAGATAAATGTTGAGATAATTAACCAATAATATTTTGATTTTAAAAGGAGACAGTGATTTGGTGCTCTAGGCATGAAAACCATCTACTCCATTAAAGAATATATCTATATATGTGTGTGTGTGTTCTCTATTCTTGAATGGAGTATTTCATTTCTTATGGCATTTAATTTTTGGGGTCTACCTCATAAAGATCCATTTCAGAAATACTATATATAAATAAAGCCCATGAATATACTCCACTTATTTTGTGCAGCAACTTTCACTTTAAATTTTAATCATAAATCTAGTTTTTATGTAAATGCAATTAATTAGTATTTATTATCTCACTTTTCTGTCCTAACAACTAATTTATTTTTAAATCTTAATTTAATTTTATATAAAGTGTTAAAGATTCATCACATGCACTCAATATGATCCATAATTATTTTTAATATTTAATATCACTTTTAATTAATTTTTAAAAATTGATAAATTCAAAACATAATATAAAACGAAAATGAAAATTTCAAAGAACCAAATAATAAAATTCAATAAAAAAATGAAAAAATAATTACTAAATTTACCTGGGGCAGACCCTTGAGGGTGTATTTTCTTGAAATCAAAATTCGAATTATGAGCCAAAATCTTGCTCTTTCTCTTCTTCTTCTTCTTCTTCAACTTGTGTAATTCCTCAACTCCCTTCATCATCACTGGCCTTCTTTCCTTCAAATCCTTATTCTTCTTCCTTTTCAACCCTAAATCTCCACTTATAACCAACTTCCTCCTCTCCTTACTCTCCACATTCTTCCCATATACAGATTTTCTTCTTTCTTGAATTCCCAAATCATTAATGTTCTTCTTCTTCTTCTCTCTCAACCTACTTATCTTCTCCTCCTTCATTAACGTGGCTTGAAACTCCTCCTCTAACAGCAACACCGCACTCGCGAACTCCACCGACGTTCGGACTCTCCGATGTTGCCGGAGACTCCTAGGTTTGACCGGATCGAAGTTCGAGAGGAAGTCGATGGAGTTGACCGACTTGCTTCTGAAGTAATCTCCCAAGGTTCGTTCCTTATGGCGATCTTGTGAAGGAAAGGAATCTAACCCCATTAGCCTCGCCACTACTCCGGGGTGGCTGGGGCCACGTGTCGGGTTCTCGTTGGTCTGAGGCACGAGCTTGACAGTATTCGGCTGGATTAGCTGCTCGGATGGGTGCGTGGGGAGGCCGCCGGAGCAGAGCAGCCGGCTGAGGACGGCGGAGAAGCATTTGCTAGAGGCGGTTTCCGGCATGTATGATTGTATGTATGTATGTGCTACATGCACGTTTGAGTGAGT
The DNA here is from genome assembly GCA_026898415.1 of Leonotis leonurus. Taxonomy (NCBI): domain Eukaryota; kingdom Viridiplantae; phylum Streptophyta; class Magnoliopsida; order Lamiales; family Lamiaceae; genus Leonotis; species Leonotis leonurus. Next base: position 2,380,611 of record JAPKLX010000039.1, read on the forward strand.
TATATGTATATAAAGTGAAGTGACTTTATAAATTTGATTTGATTTGAGTAGAGATTTGGGAAGATGAAAGTGGGGAATGAGGAGATGAATTATTGATATGGGAATGGGAAGAATTGTATATTTGAAGTGAAGAATATTGGGAGATGACAAGGATTGACTGTTTGTATTCACACTATAGGTTTAGAAAAGTATGGCAAAAGTGTATTTTTGAACACGGATTCACATTGGAGTTTTGGCATCATCCCATGCATGGGAGCTCAAATAATAATGCCAATCAAACGGGTCGGGTCGGACTTGGTCGGGTCCAGTGATAATATAGTGTTTTGTGGGTTCTGTAATAATATAATTCCTCCGTTCCACTAAAAGTGACATAGTTTGACCAAATCTGTGAGAGTTTTTTGGTCAAACTAGGTCGCTTTTAGTGAGACAGAGGGAATAATATTTTGGGCCTATTGTGGGCAAGGAGGGATTCGAACCCTGACACTGTGGTTCGTAGCCACGTGCTCTAGTTCTCTGAGCTATAGGCCCCACCCCGTCTTCACTGGATTTGTTCCCGAGAGTACCCTTAAAAAGAGAACATTTCCTTTCCCCAACCATTCCGGGTTAAGAGGATGTGAAAACGCGTTTATCTCTATAAGAATGGGGATGTCATAATTGGGGTTTTGAATAAGACGATCTTTTGATTTTTCAGAACAAAGTTGTTTGCGAGCTATTCGGGACTCAATTTGAAAAAAGCTTGTTAAGAGTTCGACTCGATAGTAAATAAGCTGAATTCGAGACAGATATTGAGCTCGACACTTTTACCGAGCTGAGCCCGAACCTGACTATGCTCGACTCATTGAGTTTGTTAATATGTTTAAATTTGATTACTTACGAACATTTAATCGAACCTATTCACGAAGCTTTCATCTTATAAGTACTTGATGGCGTGTTTATATGAACATTGTCTCCATCTGCTAGCATTGTGAAACATTAAAAATTTAATGATCTATATTTCACACATTTTAAAACAATACTTCCTGAGTTCACAGTAGACGTGTATTTGATTTCATTTTGGGATGTTTCAAAGATATGCCATTTTCGAACATAAGTCACACAAACAATTCATAATATATGAATATTCAAGATTCTCACTTATTTAAAATAATACGAATTTGGACGCACTACTTTTTATATCAACCATAATTATTTTTTTAAAAAAAATAGCAGGCCTTTGTTCTATAATTGTATCAAATATTCCATTCACGATTTTATTATTTCGGAATCGAAATTGTTTAAGATGATTTAAGTTTCAAATCGCTGTTTTTATGAAAATGGCTTAAAAATCTATACTTTTATATAAATGTATAAGTTAAAATGTAATTTTATGAGTTATAATAATGACCTTATATAATATAAGAGGTAAAAATTAAATTAGGAGTAGAAAAATCTATAAAAAATTGTTACTGAATTGCCGGTTCACCTTTTAAACTAGAGCCGAATCTTCGATGACACTTGTGGTTTCTAGAATCGTAAGTTTCGATTCGGTTATGATTTAGTTTCAATCAACGATTACAATTCTCTAAATACCTCTACTTTGTTCACTTAAAACATAACATACTCCGTCATAATTATTTAAAACTCGTACTGGTAAACCCTTTCATGCATGTAGGGGGTGTTTAGTTTGCATAATTGAGTCTCAAGATTAGTTTTATGAGCTGTTCGGTTCGTAAGTCCATGCTCGAGACTTAATCTCGAGAGAATATCATGTAGGATTAATCGTGTGTTATGAGTTTTGAAATATCCATATGATAAAATTAGTTTTGATTGAGTAATCTCAACCCAACACAATCTTGAGTAATCTCAAACTAATTTAATCTCGACTAACCAGACAGAACAAGATGTAATGAATTGACAAAGTATAAAACTCCTACGTACACTTGTTAATTGTTATACATATGAAATACCTACCTACATGCATGTAAAGAGTTACCAAGTAATCCCCAAAAGTTATTAGCATATAGTAGTAAAAGGGAAACAATATTTTTATATAAGGCGATTGCAGCATTGAATTTAGCAAGACACACCGACCATAGGGATGATTCACATTTATTAAACAATGTATGTACTGTAATAAAAAGGGACAATTTAGTGGAATATGTCTCTGTGTTAGTACGTGTACACAAAATCAAAATCGTAACTGTAATAAATAAATAAATAAAAGGACAATTTATTTGTGAATTAAAAAGTACGCGGCTGTATTTTGTTGACTCTTAGAATGGGTAGTAAATAGTGTCCACACTCAGCCACATCTTCAGTCCTAATATAATGTTGTCTTAAATATTCTGAGCCCACTTATTTTCCCTTTGAATATCTTAAATTTCGATATAAATTATATATAGAGAGGTCGGTATAGTTTCGTTTTCAGTTATAGATTCATGTTTTCAGTGTAATTCATTAATTTCTTCCTTTTATTTTATAAATGTACTCTCTTTTTACATTTAAAAACGAATTTAACACACGAGTCGAGTAGCTCGAGCTCGATTCGATTAAGTTTTATTGTTAGTATAACTTAAATTTTATTTCAATTAAACTTGTTTAATAATAGATAAAGATAAATATGAAATTATAACCTATGCTCGTTAGACTCACAAGCATATCGAGTCAAGTATCATTGAGCTCAAACTCGAGCTCGATGTATACTCGAGTAGCTCAATCTCGAGCTTGCCTCGATAAACATTGAGTCGATTTCGAGTTTTTCTTGAGTCGGTCCTAAGTAGCTCACGAACTGTCTCGACTTACTTAACTATACTAAAAAGTAGAAAGAAATTTTTTTTCATTTTTAATGAAACAATGAATAAAGAAGTGTGATCACGTTTAGCGAGACGAATGTAATACTATATAAAGATAGTAAATTGTAGTGATTCGATTTTTCGAATTGTATGTTGGATTCGGATTTTGATATACAATAAAAATACATAAATTTTCAATATATTACAAGTGATGACTACCTTCTCAATCAGCCAACTCGTTTGCAACTAACAGTTTCGTCAACAGAAAGCTTCACAAGTCATCTTGCAAAATATGCTCGTAGTAGACTGAATGTAAGTGCGTGAAGAATGCTCACGAGATAATTCTTGTATAGTGTTTGAAGTAGTGTGCTAACTGCTATATAATACTCCCTTCGTCCTATTAAAAGTAGCTTAATTTGGCCAAACGTATGAATGTTAATAATTCCTCTAACGTACTTTTTGGCATGACTGATATTTATCCTTTCTGTTATTTTAAACATGATTGTTCTATGGATTCTCCCTGTTTTCACAATGGATGTACTTTGATTTTAGAATGAATGTAGTGATACTAATAAAACATAGTGTCAATTTATGATTGCCCATTGGTGACAGATAATTCAAAAATATAAGACCGGAGAACATTTATTTATTTATAATAAAAGTATATGCTTCAATAATTTAGTGAAGATGCAATATTTCCAAATGAAAAATCAATACTATGAAATTGACTAATCGTGAGTGGCAGTAATTGAACACTTTAGAACCTGGAGTAGTTATCAGAAATTCCACTTGTGAGCCCCACTCACTACTCACCAGAGACTTTTTTGTCCCTCATTAATTAATTAAATCATATCCGGACAGCATTATTAATTTTGTGGAAAATATTCTGATTCAATTTCTTGAATTACGACTTATTAATTATGTCTTTGATTTGAATGAATTGCCGCCAGTGGAGCCTCGTCATCCATAACTCAGACAATCTAGACGGTGCCAAATATACTATACATCATCGATTTTCAATTTTTTTAACTACCTCAATTTCTTTCTATTATGGTGTTATCTTAAATTTAACTATTTAATGGCCCAACAATTATAATACTAATGGAAAATAAAAAGAAAAAATACAAAATTTGACACTAATTTGAAGCAAATAAAGTTTGTGGGACTCAAATTTATTTTACTACCTAGGTAACATTTTTGTTACCCCAAAACACACACTCATAGTGGATGCTCTTATTGTGTTTAAAGATAGGAATTAATTCTAATTACACCATACTTGGTGATTAAATTGACGAAAAGACATACTTGGTAAATCAAATATTTGGATCAAGAATTTTATTACTATTATTTCAATTAGGATACAATTAGTTGGGTGACAATTACACTAAAAGTAAGATGAAAACTTATTAAGAAATGTTTACTAGGAGAGAGAAATTTATATTAGCTAAAAATCATATAGATTAGTAGTACTAATATTGGGTATTTATGATTAGATTTATAGAATATATCTGATTAGGAGTACTATTTTTACTCTATTTTAAATTATTGTTCAATATATATATGTCATTTAGAAGGATGAGATTAAAGATAATTCTAAAAATAAAAATAAGTGCATTAAAGATAATTCAAAAAATAAAAAAAAGTGCAATCAATGATATCTCACTTAATAAACACACTCGTAGTGTGTTATTAGAGGTGAGAATCGGGACGGGACCGGGAGTCCCAGTCCCGAAAATTAGCTAATTTTTTGTTCCGGTCCGGATCAGAATTTTGGAATTCCCAAGTCCCAAAATTGGGAAATTTTAAGTGCCGGTCCCGGTCCCGAAAAAAATGTCTCAATTGGTCCTGATTAGTCCCGAAGTCCCGAACGGGACTAAACTTCCCAAATTTAAAAATTAATTTCGGGACATCGGGAGTCCCGAGTCGCGAAAATTTTTAGTTTTCCAATCCCGGTCCCGGTCCCGAAAGATTCGAGACTCAAGGTCCCGAATCCCGTCGGGAGTCGGGACTCTGGTCGGGATCGGAAAATCCCAAATCCCGGCCCCAAATTCTCACCCCTATGTGTTATATTTGACATGGGCATGTCCTAATCGTTCCATACAAGAAGATGAATGTACTTATTTTACAGGAAGGGATAATATTTTTTGTTACAACTCGATACATATCATTCCTAGCCTTAGTGAATAATTGCGTAAAAAAGGAGATGCCGCATGTTATTGCTTAAGTTTTTAGATTTATCGTGTTATATAGTGTGCTTAAATTGTTTTTCACCAAATCGGTAGCAAAGATGCTGCATACCCCCACATTGTGCTGTGTTTTTATTTCAAAGATAATAATATTATACTCGATTCGTCCGATTAATAACGACTCATTTAATTTATACACAAAAATCAATGATCACTATTAATGGGACGTTCCAAAAAGAAATATGAGTCAGTTAAATAGAATACACCCCCCAAACAAGCATGCTGCATCCTATCTACCCAACAAATGTGACAGTTTGATGCTGTTTATAAAGATAAAATTCCTAGTAAATAATGACTTTTGCAACTTTAACACAAAACGTTAAACATGCTAAAATTAAGCGTCGGCAAAACCTAAATGAAACTAAAAGTTGCTTTTTTTTCTTTCTACAAGTAAAGAATAAAAACTAGTGTTTATTCTTTACATAAACAAATAGCAGTATTCGCTGGATGGGGAGAGACACTATTTCAGTTTTGATGGACAAATGGCTAGTAAAATTTTGAGCAGCCTTATACTAACATGGTTTACATAATATAAGAAAAATGAGTGGTGAAATACCCTTCAAATTTGAGAAGACTAACAACGTATTAAGAAAATTGATTGTAGGATGGAGGAGAAGATGTCTATGTTAAGAAGAAGATGACACGAGCAGGCCATGAACAAACAGGCTATAGTGGTTAACAAAAGAATAAAAGGACACATGAAGGTGAATGTATCTAATCATGTATAATGACAGATTTACACGAATAGTTGGCTACTTTCAATTCAACAACAGCATCAAGATAATATGTTGTATGTCACTCTAGGTATTGGCTGATTAATCAATCAAGAGACGAGATGTCCTAACAGATTACTATATTTGCAAAGACTAAAACAAATAAACTAAATTTGAGGAGCAAGAACCTGATCTACATAGGAAAAAGTAAACTATAATTACCTGTTATTTTTCGGGAGATATTCGTGCGTACAAGGTTTTATCATGCCCCAAAGTTCAGCAAGTTGAGTCACTATCATGGTGAGCGACGCTCCATTAAGATCCAAATCAAAAGTTGTGAAGCAGAAGCTAAGCTCTTTGCCTAAGCTATCAGATAAACTCGCACATATATTAATAGAATAGTTAGGAGTAAACCGTGCAATCCCAGTCTAACTACAATCATCCAAGAATACACACAGGGTGAGGGAGAAAGAGAAAGTAGGTCATGAAGTACAAGTCTATCACTTCAAATGTCATACAGTTTTCAACCCACAAAAGCAAGTAACTTGCAGATTATCAGTAATTGCATGGGAGCAAGCTAGCATTCTCGAAATGATATTCCCCAACAGAAATTACTGACACTATTTGAGAGTGCTTCAAACATAATAAACTGAGAAACTACTATCATCGGTCATGATCATCAATCATCTCTTTTTGAAGCCATATTTCTTTCGCTCGTAGAATAGATCCGTTTTAGCACTTCCCAGATTGACAATCTTGGGACACCCATCTCTGTCCTTCTCCAGCTGAGTGCACTCCTTGCAGTAGTAAGCATCGGAGATCCCCACACCGCCACAGATAACACAACGGCCTTGAAAAGATCCATAGTTGCACTCATCGCATATCCTCACAAGTGTGCAAGGGCGCACATAGGAATCACATATCACACATTTGCCATCATCTTTCTCGCACAGCCTTCCGATGGCAATTCCTGGTTGCTTTCGGCACATGATCAAATCAGGATGATGCTTAGCCATGTTCCTGCAACACTTTCTTCACTAACCTCTGCACACATTTACAAACTATTACTAAGTATACTATAGTCTATACCCCTCCCTCCTATAAAGTGCCAACAAATGAACATAAAAATTGAAAATATAGCCTTCCATAAATCAAAAGGCCCAAACACCACATCATTTCAATCAAGCTTGCAATAAACTTCAGCATTAACTTTATTTTTCTCAAGCAGACATTTGATAGACTATTTAGGGTTAGACTGTATAGTTATCAGATTAGCAGCTATATACCAAAAACTAGGGGTTCAGACATATGAAAAAACCATGAATTGCAGAATGAGTGATACATATTCAGCTTTCACAATTATTAGACCTCTACTCAGTCTTTTCTGGATACTGACAACTGGAAATCACACAATCTAGTGTAACAACTAAAAATTCATCAAAACCAAACAAAGCACAAGCATAAAAATCTCAACTCAAATAGGTCTATGTTGCATTCGATCTTAATGCACACAAATAATTGAATCACGGTGGGGAATCCCCAACTACAAGAGCGTTGAACTATCTGTATCAGCAGAGAGAGAGAGAGAGAGCGGTGAACCTGCGGCGGCGAAGAGTGCGAATTGAATTCCCAAAAGAGGAGCGGCGGCGTCCCGGTTTCTAGTTCCCTCTGTCGATTTCCAATTATTAGTGGTTTTTAGGTGAAACTTTGGTTGGTTTACAATTCGACCCTTAAAGACTTATAAATAGCAGTTTGTGACCCCAACATTAGTACAAACCCGGTCCGGCCCAATAAGTATGGGCCTTATAGGCTAATTAGGATTAGAAGGCCCATACAGAAAGAATTGACATGGTTGGTTTCGATTCGATTTTGAACCAAAATCATTATTGTTATTATATTACATAATTATATATTTTTACCAAAATATAAATATAATTATTAAATATATAAATTAAATATATATTTAATATTTATACTAGTAATATATTTCGATCGGTTCAATTACCGGTCGAATCAAAAAATAAAAATCGCAAACCAATCGGACCGCAAACCGAATGAAATAAAAACCGAACCAAAACCGACGAAAACCTATCAATTCGTTCGATTTCCTTAATTCGGTTCGCTTCTTACACATCCCTATTTGCCCCGATAATGTAATCTCATTTGTTTTTTACACAGAGAATAATACACATGTTAAAATTGAATTCAATTTAATAGATCAATACTATTTTCTTTTTTATAAAAATAAAAATGGGACAATCCAATCGAGAAAATGAGACTACTTTATTGAGATTAATAGAGTACTCCTTCCGTCTCACTAAAAGTAGCTTGGTTTGATCAAATCTGTGAGAGCTTTTTATTCAAACCAAGTCACTTTTAGTGAGACAAAATAAGTACTCTATAAATCTCAATGAACGGGCCGCCGGTTAAATGCATAAAAATGCATGAGTTATGAGTCTTGCCTTATCTCATGTGACAAAATTAATTTCAAATAATCTCGGTCCAATACAATTTCAAATAATTTAGAGTAACCGAACACCCGTGGTAGTTAAATATGTAATTCATTCATAAACGTGTCATGAATAATAAAACATAAAAGGTTAATGTTTCCTATTTTTGAAAATCAGACATTATTATTAAAACATTTTAATATAATAAACATGTCATGAATAAAGACAAATGGAGGATGAGAGAGTATATATATTAATTGAATAGACGTACACATATACGTGAGCACGGCATTGGCGTCATGATAAGAAAATGGACCCAACATCTTCATAAAATCCTAATATGATAAGCTTGGGTTACCCAAAATTCCCAATGAGGTGATTGCCCCTAAATCTAGACATCCTCATGTTGCCTCTTTTACAGCAACTTTATTTATTTATTTTATTTATTACATCACATGTCGATTGATATAATTAAAGAAATAAAGCACCACCAATATATTAGTACTATTATTCTTGATTTAGTGAGCAACAAACTCGTGCTGCTACATCCATTATTCATTATGTGCAAATTAAGCTTAAACACGCGCTGCTGCTGCTGCTGCTGCACTCACATTCCAAAATGACAATTGACTCTTCAGCTTATTTCCACTAATCCCAAATCCAACAGCAAATTATTCCTATAGAAGTTGAGATGTCCATTTATTATTACCAGCTCTATACATTATAGACTTTGCCAACTAAATAATTTATTTTATGTATGTGAATAGTTTGGCTAAATATATTTTCAAGATTGGTTCATAAGAACTACAATTATTAATGTGTTGTTGACAACCGTAATTATTGTAATATGAATTTGTTCTATTTCATCATTTATCTGTGCATAATAATAATGTGAAGGGAACTAGAGAAAGGAGAGAAGAAAAATTGCAGGAAGAAAAACTAAAGTTGTATTACGATGTATGTGTTTGTTACCTTTACAAGATATATATTAAATATAATAATACACAAATATCATAATAGTAATGTTCATATAATATTGTTTGTAACAATAATTAGAATGTTGGTATAGTTACGTGGAAATGTTGAAATGATTATTTTTTAAGAACAATAAAAAATAATTATTCGGATAAAAACGATATTCCTTCCATCCACAAAGAATGTGTTTGAAGGAGTCAATACACGATTTTAAAAAATATATACACAAAATATAATATACGTGATATTTGAAATATTTAATATTTATGAGAACATATTTAAAAATAAATAATACATTTATAGTCAACGATCTAAACAAGTAATAACAATACACTTTTGATGGATAGTGAGAGTAAATAATATAGCCATTTAAAGGGACTCATTTAACCATTCAACCTAAATTCAATTAATTTTTGTGTGTGGTGTATACAATATGCACAAATCCGTGAATTCAGATCGCGAGATTCATATGCTATCAGTATAAAAATGAGATTACACAAATATTCTATGAGTTCGAGTTTGTTGGATTCATGTCTACTAATTACTATAAATTCCTTAGAACTTCTTGAGTCTTGAGTGAATGGAAGAATTGCGATTATAATTTTTTAAATTTATACTAATTACTGTATTAAATTTAATATGATTGGTTGAACGTCTAAGCAAACTTTAATCTTGACTGCCATTAATCAAAGCAACTACAGTATATATTTTGTTAATCCTGGAACTGATTGATTTAAACTGGGTTGAAAGCAGATCCAGTCTGTTTAAGTAATAACTGTAAGTTCAAGTCATATGAAAAGAATGTAAGAGGAAAGAGAACAATATCAACTTTATTATATTTTTAATTAATAAACCTTTTCCCACCTAATGATTTCCCTCGTCAATATTGAGTGACATTTTGACTGTGGTGATTCATTGATGGGCCACCTTTGTACAATTTCTATGCCATAACTCTACATATTGAATTTATAAGCAAGTTTGAATTAAATTTACCCAAAACCTCTAAATTTTCACTACCCGAAACAGACCCAGGTATTTCGGATAGGATTAGGGGTGGAAGTTAGGTGCGGTTCGGTTAATCAAATCGAAAATTACGGTTAACCGAAACTGAATTATCCAAAAATCACTAACCGAAACCGAATCGAATTATGAATTTCGGTTAACCGCTAACCGTTCGGTTAGTTGAATCGGTTATCCGAAATAACCGATATTTTTATTAAAAAATTAAAATTAAAATTAAATAAATTTAATATCAACTATTTTTTTAAAAAATTTTTTGTAATAAATATGGAATAATTATTAGAAATAAAAAATATGTCTATAAAAATATTATTAAAAATATAAAATATATTTATAAAAATAAAATATATAAATTTTAAATTAAAATTTCGGTTATTTCGATTTTTCGGTTATATCCAATCGGTTATCGGATATAACCGATAATCGAAAATTACAAAAAACACTATCCGATAACCAATCCGCTATTCGAAAATTGCGGTTATCGGTTAACCGAAAATTTCGTTTCGATTAGTAATTATCCGAAATAACCAATCCGAACTTCCAGCCCTACGTAGGATATTCGGTATCCGAAATGACCGAATTTAATTGAAAACCTGAACCCGAAAACCCTAAAACATGAAAACTCCACCTCAGCCCGTAAACCCGAAAATCGGGTATTAGGGGTACCCAAACCCAATTCCCGAATAGACATCCCTAGGGTTGTATATTGGTCAGTCGAACTGAAAATCAAATTGCAACTGATCACTAACAGAAAAAAAAAAACAATTATCGACTGATCAGTAATTATTTTTTATAATTTTTTAAGTTATAAATAATATATAGAATTCATCTTTATAAAAAATATAGTATAATTTTTAAGTTTTAACTTTTTAAATTTAAAATATTTATATAATTACATATATTTTTGTGGAATATAATTATATTTATTTAATATTTATATTAATTATATATATTTAATATTTTATTGAATGACCGAACAAAAAAGCATAAATCGTCGATTGAACTGAAACCTATTGGTTCTAGGACTTACAAACTAAACCACAAATCAATTAATAAAACCCGAACGAAACGCGCCCAAAATTTATCGGTTCTACCGGTTTTCTTAGCCCGGTTCAGTTCGTGCACACCCCTAGTCTTTTGCCACTATTTTCACCCATTGCCTATTCAGGATCAAATTCAAGACCACCACACGACACAACTTATTTATATATGGAAAAGAAGACGAGGAAACCATTATATCAAATTTGCTACTTGCAGCTTATTAAGTTGCAATAAAGAAGAGAAAACATGGCTAAATCATACATTACTTTGACTTCACTCCTACTCAAAATCCCATAATATAAACCCCACCCCACTTGTTTAAATTAAGGTTGTCATAATAATTCTGTATTCATTAGTGCTGCTTACCTCCACCATTTCACCACCTGCTGCTGCATCGTCTCTCTGCACTCCCTTCTCCAACCTTTTCATATCTCACTTTCCTACAATGGGCAGCCCAAAGGCCTCGAGAGGAAAACTACCTCTCTCGATTATTGCCATCACAATTTGCACGTTGGCCTTCCTCGCGTTGCTTTACACAGAGATCATCAGTTTCTCTTCTTCCACCTCCATTTTTAGGTCCAAGTCCTGTACCAGAAAATATGCTGCCAAGAAAATTGTCACAGGTATTATCCTGCACTCATGATGAGTCCTACGACATTTCAGTCATGAAATTGATTTATAATCTTCACCATTGAAATATGTTAGATAAAAGAAAAGTTGATGAAGCGTTGAGACACGCAACTGATGACCGGTTTGAGTTTGATCCAAAGGAGTGCTCTTTAAATCAAGGAAAATGGGTGTTCAATCGTACCAACAAGCCTTTGTATACGGACACATCATGCCCGTATCTAGATAGGCAGGTTTCATGTGTCAAGAATGGGAAGCAAGATTTGGATTACCATAAATGGGAATGGGAGCCTGAGGACTGCTTATTGCCTAGGTTAGTTCATTCCCATTTCAAATGCAGTAATTTTGGCATTTTAGAAGCAATGATTTTTTTTTTACTTCGTTACTTACTTCATTGCTTCCTCAAGCAGGTTTGATCCAGAAATGCACACTTCAAAAGCTTTAAAAGAATAGGGTTATGGTTGTATTTATTGACTGACCTCGTGGCTTGGTTGTGCAGGTTTAATCCAAGAACTGCACTGTTGAAGCTGCAAGGGAAAAGGATCATGTTTGTTGGGGACTCACTGCAGCGAGGGCAGTGGCAGTCTCTCGTTTGCCTCGTCGAATCTGTGATACCACAAGGAGAGAAATCCATGAAAAGGGGGCGTATGCATACTGTTTTCAAAGCCAAGGTGCATACAAGAAGCTCAGTTACAAAATTTGCAATATCATGAGTTGTAATGATGGTCAAAATTTCCTTTTTTTCTTGATTATATAGGGATACAACATGACTATAGAGTTCTACTGGGCTCCGTTTCTAGTCGAATCAAATTCGGATCTTCACATAGTAGCAGACCCCAGGGAGAGGATTCTGAAAATTGATTCGATAATAAAGCATGCTAAGCACTGGACAGATGTAGATATCCTTGTATTCAATACTTATGTTTGGTGGATGAGTGGTCTGAAGATCAAGTCACTGTAAGAATCACTTACTTTAGTACTAAACTTGTGTGCATTAAATAGGTCTGATTATTAGAGCATTGGGTTAATGCAGATGGGGTTCATTTGCAAATGGTGAAGAAGGATATCATGAACTTGATGCCCCTGTTTCCTACACATTGGGACTCAAAACATGGGCAAATTGGGTCGATTCAAATATAAATCCCAACAAAACAAAGGTGTTCTTCACCACAATGTCTCCTACTCATCAGAGGTCAGTCTTTCCCTTCATCAAAATCGTAATTGAACTTAGTAACAAACTCACTCTTCATAATGGTCAACGACTCAACTACATAGGAAAAGTGAGCAAATATAGTATAAGAAAGGCATACACGTTACAAAAACAAGTGCATAATTGTAAGTGTAAGATATTACTACAATGGAAATGATTAGATTGATGTTTTGAACTATAAATGTTACCACATGTTCATCAACATAAACATCAAACAGGAGACTCTAATCTTAAACCATACACAATGTGGTTCTAGTGTCTTTCTCTTTTTTCCATTTTAAAAGGGTCCTTTCTAAATTTAAACATGGAATCTATGCACTTTCAGTTTATGTAAGAACCAAATTCCATCCACACACTTCCACATATCAAAATTGGGTAATTTCGTTAGTCAAAAATAGGTAACCTACAAAACTTCCACGCAGCAACCAAATTTAACGTAAGAAAATATAAAAACTTGGTCTTTAAGTCACCTCAAATATCAATGGCATACTTAATCATTACGTACATAAAGGCATAGAGACTCAAGCTTTAGCAAATAAAATCACAAAGTTTTGGTTAAAAGTAGAAAAAGGAAATAGCAACAATAATTACCCTTCTATGGCGCATTTGGTCGAACACCAGGAGCGCAGACTGGGGGAACGAGAAGGGGATCAAATGCTTCAACGAAACGAAGCCGATCAGGAATAAATGGCACTGGGGAACCGGTTCCGACAAGAGGATCATGCGCGCAGTGGTGGACGTCGTCGGAAAGATGAAGACTCCGGTGACAATGGTGAACATAACGCAGTTATCAGAGTACAGAATCGACGCTCACTCCTCGATCTACACGGAATCTGGGGGGAGATTACTGAATGATGAAGAGAAGAAGGATCCACTGCACTACGCAGATTGCATACATTGGTGTATACCGGGAGTTCCAGATACTTGGAATCGAATTCTTTACGCGCATTTGCTCTACTTGTAGAGACCATTTTCAGACCAGGGGAATGCATGAGCTCATGAAATGGGATACTTTGGAATTGATCGAAATTAATTGCAAAAACTCGTCATACTTCATTCACGCAGCATGATGTGAGTGATGAGTGATTTTTCTTTATTTGCTTGATTCTCTTCTTCGTCTTGATTTTTATTTTTCTGTATAGTTAGTTACAACTTACAGAGGTGATGTAATAAGAGAGTTACATTTATTATGACCACTAATTCACTTTTTCTTGTTCTGATACAGCAACTGAAATGTCTTCACACTTTTTTCTTTAATTGGATTACATTAATAAATTATATACTCGCAGTTGCATTTAGGACTCGAAACCTTATTAACCTCACAACGATTACAATGATTTAAGGTTCAAAACTGGAACCATTACAAGCCGTTTTAATTCGAACTAGTAATGTTAATTATGAACTGTCTTAAGAAACAGGCTCGTCTCAATAAATATTAGAGCCATATAATAATTATAAAATTAATCCATTAAATTTTATCAAAATATTATTATATTGCGTTGATTGTTGGATTGATGTTTAAATATTTTGAGAAAGAAAGAAAAAAAAAGAAGAGAAGTAAAAAAAAAACATGGTAGGGTATTTTATACAAAAATTAAAATGATGGAATCTATAATAATTAAATATTTGGAACCCTTATATTAATTGAGACTCTATTATAAATAACTTGATAAACCTGCTTAAAATCGGACATGTTAAAAATTATATACTTTTATATGAATTAACAAATACTCTCTTGGTCCCACCTCAGTTGGCTCATTTTCTAAAGAGATATAACTTAGAGTATAGTGGAGGATGTTTAATGGTAATAAAGTAGGTGAAAGAGATAATTAAGAAGATAATAAAGTATTGGTATGCGATCCAAAAGCGGACAACTGAAGTGGGAGAGAGGGAGTATAATTTTATGACTATTTATCTACCAAGCATGTTGTATTTACCCTATCCGCGGTGCACGAATGGACATGACGACAAGACATAAAGGGGGTGTTCGGTTGGATGGACTATCTGTGATTTAGTCACATATTAATTATTATGAAGCGTTTGGATAGATGTATAGGGCCCGTAATTCAATCTCAAGACTGTGCCACGTAGGATTAGTCTTGACTTATTTGTCTTGGTCTCACCCCTATGACAAAAATATTCTCGACTAATTACGGACCAAATTAATCTCGGATAATCACGAGCTATTATAATCATACTAACCGAACACCCCCAAAATGGACCCCTAGGGCCCCACAATCGAAAAAAGGGCCCGAAAAGGCCCATATCATTAATATTAGAAGAAAGCCCGGCCCATAATCTCAGTGGGTTAATAATTTTATATGAACACGAAACAAACTTGTTGATCAAGAGTCCTCCGCAACCGCCGCCATAGGAGATTCTAGATTTAGGGCTTCTATTTCCTGCTCGCTCTTCAATTTTCAGGTAGTCGAAATCTGGTTCCAACGCATTTTTTTATATCATTCTTAATTTTTTCTGTTCGATTAATTTGGATTTCCTTTTCTGCAATTTGAAGAATGGCAGGCGGAAATTTCATTCACAGAGTGATATCTTATGTCGCGAACGAGCTCATCGTAAATGGACTTGCCAACAGGTAATTTAAGATTTTTTTATATTGAATATAATGCGATTTATACGTTATTGAACGATGAATTTAGCTTATTCTGGATTTAGGGCATCGAATTGTGCGTTTGCCGATGATGACTTCCGTTTTGTAATGATTGTGGACATGATTTTCTTTTATCAAATTTTATCGGTCTGAGGCTATCGATTGAAAAGTTCATACGATTCTTGTTGATTGTGTGAGCAATTGCACATTTATTGGTGGTTTTTAACTTTCTGATGGTAGAAGGACGTGTTTTTTTTCTGTATCTTTCTGATGTTAAAAGGTTGTGTTTTTTCAAAAAAAAAAAAAAATCCGATGGTAAAAAGATGTGTAATTACCTCTGTTGGCATGTAGCTATTGTGGAGATGATCATGGTGTAGCTATTATAAACCATATTTTATAAGATGATCTACCTTCATCTCGAGCATTTTACGCTGATTTTGAACTGTCCTTTTTCTGTTTCCAGTTTGAGGGGTTATATGTCCGTGTGAATATTTGGCTACTTTATTTTTGACTTGTTCTTTATATTGGAGTAGCAGTATAATACTATACTTTATCATTATGTTTTTTGCTAGTCCTAGCAAGTATTTACTGCTATCATGTTCTTGCATTTAGTAGAAAATGTATTATTTGGATTGAGTTCTTTTTCTAATCTATTATATAAATCATGTTGTCCCAGTCCAAGATTTCAGAGATTTGCAGTGAGGACATCAAGAAGGATGGACGAGCTAGCTGATATTGGTATCTTTTGTTTAATATTTGTGTTGCTTCTGCTTTTGCTTTCATAGTTGCTCCGTCTTATAAACTGTTCTTTATTTGATCGATACAGCTGCTCAGAAGAAGAAAGAACTGTCCGAGCAATTGAAGGATGCATCTAAGAACTGGCCGAACAAGTGAGGTTAGTCTTGTTGTTTTCGGTTTTGAATCTTGCAACTTCCTTAAGCATCATGACTAGTTTTTTCCAAGGATGTAATAGCAATGAAACCTTTACTTGCTTGCAGTAATTCAAGATTCAAGATGCAGATCATCGATAGTCGATGGTGTTGAACTGTTGAAACGGTCACAGATGTTGTATAGTTTATTTCATCTTTCTCTCGTATGGAGATGGGTGTTTGATCTTGAACTGGTAGTGAACGAATAATTTCATTGGCACTTGATATGTTGTGGCCTATAAATTTGGCAACGAGAGAGTGTAACTTTTTCCCTTGAATCGCAAACCTGATATGTCAAGATCAAAGTATTATATACTTTTTTATTTTATTTTCTTGTGTTGAGTAAAACATGTTCTTATTAGTAATAGCACCTGTTAATAGTTGGTTGGATTTATATAGGAGCATTGTTAATATTGACATATATATGTTATGTGTATAACATGTCTGGTATAATGCATGTTTGTATTGATGTTGTCTCATAATAATTATTATGAAATGTTGGGTTGGATAGACAATGCATATGATTTAATCTCAAAACTATGCCACGTAGGATTAGTCTTGACTTATTTGTCTTGGTCTCACCTATGACAAAAATAGTTTCGGCTAATCACGAGTCAAATCAATCACTAACATTCACGAGCCCGGTACAATGCATGTTTATATTGATGAAATGGATGAATCCTTAAGAAAAAAATGGCAAGATCCAAAGATTTGTTCATTTGGGAATACTCACATAACAAAGATTAACTTATCGATTTCAAGACAAATGTATCAAATGAGAATCCTTAGGTGTGAATTATGTACATTTTGATTTGGATAGTGTGTGATCTTTGTAAACTACCTAAATTTGACCAACCACGCCCCTTCTACGTAGAATCAGGCACAATGGTAGGACATGCATTTAGCCTCTATAATTAAGTTATTATAAAGTCAAAAATCATTTTTTGAATATACATTATTCCGAAATTTGTTCTATACGTGATTATGTGAGAAGTTACGGTTACAAATGATTCTTATAAATGTATTGATAAAAAGGTTACTTGTTATACATCTACCCTCAAATTACTATATATTATTGATATTTAAATGCCCTTTCTGATCCACCGATCAATTGATATGTCATGAATGGATCAATAGGTTCAGGTCAAGAATAGTAAAAAATAGACGACAATCGTCTAATAGGATAGTCTGACAACTAAGCATTCAAACGGTCAATCAATAGAGATCACCAGATTTTAATCGGAACTTACTCAATAAGCATTTATATGCATAAAATTGAGATATACGAACTAAAGAATTGTCTATGTCCTTGCCGGAGCAAAGAACTAGGAGCAAGAATAAGAGAAACAAGAAGGAGATTCTCTTTCTAGTTCGTTAAATATTGTCGGAATAGGAACGTTTTACACATGTCACTATAATTTTTATTTTTATATTTTTTCATTAAATAGATATCAAATTATACAATAATTAACAAAAATAATTCGAAATCCGGAAAGGTTCACAAAAATAACGAATCTGAAAAAGCATAAACCCCAGCGATAGGGTTTTAAATAAGAGGAATACCAAAATCTCACAATCGTTAGCAATGGCTTCAGCTTTTCTGCGAAATTCCAGCCTCCGTCAAATCTGCTACTCCTTCACTTCTCGATTGATTTCCTCCAGATTTCACTCTGTAGCCGAAACCACTTTACTGAATTCGCCGATCGCCGGCAGGCAGCGCGGTTTGCTGCATGATTTCTCTACGAATTATCGGTTTTTGTGCACGAACGCGGCCAATTCAGGAGCTAATAAACCTCCGGAACCAAATGTAAATGTGGCGGTACAGTCAGGTGCTTCGGCCAACTCCGGAGATACTAAACCGCCGGAATCGAATGCGAATGTGGCGGCGCAGTCTGGTGCCTCGGCGGAGGGAAGTTCTGAGAATAAAAATGATGGAGGCCAGGGTTCAGGTGGATCGGAGAACACTCAACAGCAAGGGAAGTCTGTCCGAGGAGGGGTATATCTGATTTTATTTATTATTTTCTTTTGTTTGTGAGTTTTTATGTGTACTCTTCGTTTCTGCTCCTCTTGTGAATTCTTAGTTGAATCGCAAATTATGCATGTATTAGTTTGCTCTCCTTTTCTTTTCCCTATTTTTGGTACCCGATTGTAGAATATCTCTCTTACTTTAAAAGGAAGAACTGCGGTGTAGATGAGGATGTGCTTTTTTTGTTTGAGCAGCCTGTTTCATGGATGAGCTTCTTCCTGCTTTTTTGTACTGGAGTTGGATTGGTATACTACTACGACAGGGAAAAGAAGCGACATATTGAAGGTTAGACATCTAGGGTGAGTTGGGGAGTTAATTAGCATTTTGTTAAAAATTTGATGCGTGACTACTTGAATTGTATTGATCCATTGAATTTGAGGAATTCTTTGACATCACATTTTAATTCTAAATAGCGAAAGATTGGTTCTTTTGAGTCACTCCAAGATGTTAAATACGAAATAACCATTCATAAAGCTGTTCAGAATGTTATCTTGGCATACTGTTTTTGCTATTAATTAGGTGAAAAAGATATAGTTTATGCATTTGTTACATAGAGATGAAGTAATTACTGTCCTATCTATTAATTAGACAAATATCAAGACTTTGTTTATGCGTTTGTTACATTGTGATCACGTAAGTATTTTTCGTTTGATTTGATAAATATTAAGACCCAGTTTTTAGTTTTCATTTTAAATCTGAACCGTTTAACTTGCTTGTTTAACACCATATATTTGGATCAACACCCTGTAATATCCCCTGTCTTTGCATTACTTGATTGTGATCAAGTAAGTAATGTTTCACTAGTTACATTATATCTTGATTCCATCTTGATTCTCAAGTATATTGTTTCAACATTATTCTATTACTCAACAGTATATTGTCTCAACTCTTTTCTGTGACTTGATATTTTCCCCATGGACTACTTATTTTATGTTGTCTTTCTCTTTCTGCTTTTCTTTTACATATTTGTATATATGGATTGTGATATACTTTTATCATTTAATGTCTTGCAGGTCTAAATAAGTCTTCAAGTGAAGTAAAACAGGGACCTTCAGTAGGGAAAGCGGCTATTGGAGGTCCATTTAGCCTTGTTGATCATAACGGGAAAGCCATTACTGAGAAGAATTTTTTGGGGAAATGGAACTTGTTTTATTTTGGATTCACTCATTGTCCTGATATATGCCCAGATGAGCTACAGAAATTGGCTTCAGCAATTGATAAAATAAGTAAGTAAAAATTAGTATGTCCATTGTTGGAGTCTGATTGAAGAAACTGTGGAAAGACTTATTATGTTTAATGATATGAATCTGAATATTTGCAGAACAAAAATCTGGACTGGAAGTAGTGCCTGTCTTCATTTCAGTTGATCCAGAAAGGGATACCGTTGAACAAGTACGTGAGTATGTCAAAGGTAAAAGTCCAACTCAAATCAAAGTGTATGATATACATATTTTATTTTCTTCTTGTTCACATTTACAACTGGATTTAACTGTGCAGAATTCCACCCGAAGTTGATTGGTCTCACCGGTACGCCAGAGGAGGTGAAGAAAACTGCACGTGCTTACCGAGTGTACTATATGAAGACTGAAGAAGAAGGTTCAGACTATCTAGTTGATCACTCTATAGTCATGTGAGTACACTCTTCACCATGAACATTATCTTGCCATTGCCATTTTTAGCTACATTGTTCACTTATGATGGCTACATTAACAGGTATTTGATGGATCCAAATATGGAATTTGTGAAATTCTTTGGGAAGAACTTAGACGACACTTCACTTGCTGATGGAGTGATTCAGGAGATAAAGCAGCATAAGAAAGTTAAAACATAAAAGTACTGCATTATTTTTTCAAGAAAACCTGTAATAGTAACAATTTTGATGAATAAATTGGATAGTTGAATTTGTACCTACATAGATGGCTAGCAGAATGTGGTCGAATCTTGTGTTTAGTACACTTCGATTATTTTTCCTGCAACAAATATCTGTTTTGTGCTTCCTCGATTTGCAGAACCCTCTTTACAGCGGGATTTTGCTCAAGTTAATGCCATGGAACTTTATTTACATTTGAATGACATCATTCTTTTTGTTTGGTTTGGTTAGGTTAATTATCCTCTTCTATAACTTTCTTTAATCCATTTTGAGGAATAAATTACCATATTCTTCATGACATCAACAAATCTAACGCAGTTGAAAAAATAAATACTGAATAAAAAAACTAACGCCGTTGCCGGGGATCGAACCCGGGTCACCCGCGTGACAGGCGGGAATACTCACCACTATACTACAACGACTTGATATTTTACTATCAGATATTACTATTAATATAACCGTTAATTTCATAACCGAAGAATTGCGTTGTATGCTTCGGACTGGAAAGGGATGGGTTAATATATATTTTTTAATAAAATACACTAAGTTTCAATTATTAAATTACATTTATATTTAAATTATATTTAAGCTTTTGAATTCCTCGAAATTATTTCACGACCGTAAGTTTGCTAACGTTGAAGTTGAGTTGGATCTGAACAATACCTAATTAAATTTTCTGAAAATCTTGTCAAAAACATCTTTAAATTGCGTAGTTTTTTATTTTATATAAAATAATAAAAATTATAGTTATTCTATAACATTATACGGCATTGCAACATCAATCAATTGCCGTGTTTTGCCCTTGAGAAGCAGTGCTAATTTACTTATATTTTAAATTTATAAATCTACAAGCTTTACAATTTTCCAAAACAACAATAAAAATTAACTCTTTGCATAGACAGAAGGCACAATAAAAGTAATGATTTTAATAAAACACTGAACGAATTCGTTTCGTCTAAATTAACATATGTATTCATAAAGGCATAAACCAATTGATTTTTAATGCAAATTCATAGATAAAACCAAAACCAAAAGCAGTCGTGCCAACGTTCTAGCCGTATATTATTTTATTAGGCAGGTTATGAAATGTTAAAAGAGTATCAAAAATCTTACACAAGATTATCCTTTCTCAAGAAACTCCTGCTGATTAGTAATAATACACACCATAAAACTATATATATATATATATATTACACCAAGTGCGTATATACCACTGGATCTTGAGCTATCTGGATTTAGGTGCTCTCTTTCTTCACCAATCACAGCTCTGTGTTATCGACTTCTTGGATATCGAGCCATGCTCCGTCAAGACATCTTGCTTGTAATCTTGCCAGAGCATGACATCCTACAAGAATTGCAGAGGTATACGAATAATAATATATAGCTACTTGTACCTGCAAATCACCAGCATGAAAGAACCAAGAATGAATACTGGTGTATGTGTTCATTGAGATTATTAGGCGAAATCAAGATGCATATGTATAATATGATTACCTCTGGATAAAGTAATTGATGATGCTTGTTTACGGTGTTGGTCTAAGCCAAGCACGTTATGGGTAGATGAACTTGGGGAAGTTGGCCTTCCCAAGATAAACCTGCTGCATTTCCTCTCTCCAAATCTATGGCAACAGCACATATACATCTTGTGAAACTTTGAGATTTAACTTGGCTTGGCAAAAGGGATTATACGAAAGGGTACATACCGTTTCACGAAACTCGAGTCTTATGTGAGGTACATTAGTCCTGTGAATGTCATTTCCATCTGGTCCTCGCTTGAAGTATTCCTTACCAACCCAGTGAGACTGCCAAAAGATTGACAGCAAAACAAGTTAGGATGCACTCCCTCCGTTCTGCTATTAATGACACGTTGCTTTTGGGCACGGGTATTAAGAAAGTGATGTTTTTGTGTGTAAGGTGTGCATCCCACTAAAGGTTGACTAACTTTTCAAGGAAAAATGTTTCCTTTTCAGAAATGAGTATATAAACGTGATGAAATCTCAGGGAAGTGCCGAATACCTTTAAAGCATGAGAGAAACCAGATTGATATACTGAATTACGAGCAATCTCACATAAATCACATGAACTTAATTTCCACACCTGTAGCAACAAAAGTTGAGGAAATGGTAAGAGTTTCAATAGTTTTTAATAATCCAGGGTGGAGAAAGGAAAGGACAATTAAGTTGACTCACTGAAGCAGCTATACTGTATTCCTCCACTAGAGGCTCTTTTGTCAAGTGAATTTGCAATGGATCGTCGGTTGAGAGGGATACATTGAGACCCCGCAAGAAGAACATGGGAAAAGGATTGCGGTGGTAGTCCAAGAATAATGAGTTGTTGCTTAAAGGAGACATTGCCAGACCAATCTGAATCCACAACCCAGTTTAGACATTGAAAACTGAAATATTCGGCTGTTAGAAAAGTTCACTCGATTTTTTTGCGACTTGCCTGGGCGAGATAATATAAATATTGAAGAACAGGTGATTTTCTAAGATTGATTCCGTGTGCAATATTGTGAGCTGTGAGAAATGTTGCTGCAAGATGGTCGATGTCACCAGCCTAGTCATGTCCATAAGGATAAGGAAAATGCCCAAATTGTTATCATTACTGGAGCAAGTGAAAAGAATGATGTATCCAAATTATTTACTGAATACTGACCTCTCCAGAGTGGGGTCGGAACTTAATGGTAGTCATGCCTTTGGACTCACGAAGCTGAGAAGTTTACAAGGAAATTAGATCGTGCTATGTGTCTTCAATTTCCAGAAATAGCTTTTAGCTTTTTAATGAATGAAACAAAATGCTTATAAGATGCCAACCTTGTTTAAGGTGTACAGATTAGCATAGCAATAGTATGCATAGTACGAGAATGCGGGGTTAAATATGTTAGTCCACTGAGCCGGCGTAGGCATGTGCTTAGTAGGCCGCCTTTCAGGCTTGGTCTCGTCATCCACAAGATCCAGTCCGACGACCTATCAATATCAAAGAGAGATATTTAGAAACAAATTCAAGCCACGAAAGATAGGGACCGTGCGTTGAATTTACAGATTATATGTTTGCATTTGGAGGTCGATTTTAAACAATAAGATAAAATGAAAAAATGAGCAAGA
This sequence comes from Leonotis leonurus, assembly GCA_026898415.1. Taxonomy (NCBI): domain Eukaryota; kingdom Viridiplantae; phylum Streptophyta; class Magnoliopsida; order Lamiales; family Lamiaceae; genus Leonotis; species Leonotis leonurus. The sequence goes on from JAPKLX010000039.1 coordinate 2,404,201, forward strand.
TTAACATGATTAAAAGCTATTAAATTAGTTGAACAAATACAAATAATTAAATTGAAATTTCCACTTCCTTGTAGATGAACTATGAATGAGCATATAAAAGAGAGACGACAAACCTGCTTTAAGAACACGTGCAATTGCGGGTGTGAATCTGGATCAACAGTAACCTCAAATAAAGGCAGAAAGATGTTATCGAGGATGTTCTGGAATGAGGTCACGATCCCCATCTCCTTGTAGATATTGTAGAGCCGTGGAAGCTAGATGACATTTTTCCACATTAAGGACAAGATCATTTAGATTTCAGACATATGAAAGGAACATATATATGTGCATAAGCAGGTTTAAAGTGAGATTGTAAGGGAAAAAAGTAAATGCAAAGATGAAGTTCATATGCTATTGTTTGCATCTCTTTACCTGAATCAGCCATACAACATTCTCACTGTATAAGTCATTATTTACTATCCAACTTGCAAGCTGGTCCCACTCGCTCATCTTTCTGCCATATATAGATATTCGGTATTCAGCCATCTGCGCAAGAGCAAGACAAACCATTCAAAAAACTAATTTTGAAGATACTGGTACACATTGCATCTTGCAATGTACACATTAAACAATAATGTTGTAGAAAACCATTCACATAACAAAGCGGAGAAAGCAAAGTCGGCAAAGATTCTACAAGTATTGTTATTAATCATCTCATCCAGTGAAAGATAAGATGTATGGCAAAGTAAAGCTTAAGTTCCAACAGAGACTACACCAAAGGTTATGAGGAAGTCACCTGATATTTACTCGCAGATAGATCCGAAAAAACTTGCTTAGTCAATTCAGCGAGAAAACGGCCTGATGTAAACATGACACCAATCACAGAATATTCTATTGGATTAAGAAAATAAGCAAAAAAGTAGAGCTACAACACCACCAGATTATCTAATAAAACTATGTACAATAAAACATCATAAATAATCTGCAAGGGATAAGAAATGAAACATAACATACCCTGAATAAGATTATCCTGCTTCAGAAAGATCTCTCTCAGTCTACTCTGACCACATGGATTATACTTCAAGTTAAATTTGTCAAAGCGATGGAAGGTGCTCTTGTCCGCATGAACATCAAGTAGGTCAACATTCAGATCATACCTGTCAATTTTCATACACATTATCAGAGATTTAGTATAAAATAATTAGCTGTGAAATTTATAGGAAGGATGGTGGGATTAAGACAGCATAGCCTGTAGAATGAAACAGTGAAAACAATAGTATGTTCCAATTCTTTTAACTTCCTTTCCAGTTTCCAGAAGTAAAATCCTAAAAAGATGTAAATTTACCCTGTCAGATCTAAACTCTCAAACACCTCTTTCAATGTCAGATAAGTTCCATCTCGGAATATAACAACCTGTCAATGAGCAAACAAAATAAATTCATGTACACAATTTGTACATATATATATATATATATATATCATTTCTTTGCCCCACTAAATACACAAAATAAAGCATTATTTTTTATGGAGTAGCCTGAGCAAGAAACTGTCATTCTCAACATCAAGGAAATAAAAGGAAGTTATACCTCATCTGGTTCCTTCCTCAACTTCGATTTTATGAACCTCAGAAGATGCTTCTGGTTCATGCAAGCTGAGTGATGAACATGAGTGTCCACTTTCCTGACGTTATAAAAATCTCGATGTGGCGCACTTTTTTGAGCTAAGAACTCTCTGTCCGCATTAAGCATCAGATGAAGGTTGAATTTCTAGGGCAGAAGAAATACCAAAAGTACAATGTGACTTTTCATTTCAAACAAAAAATTGCATAAAATGTATAATTTCTAACAGATGGGCACCAACCTGTTCTAAAAGAACTAGCCTGTGGTGACATAGAGTTCTGATATTCCCAGCTGCTATAACCTTAAGGATATGATGCAGGTCAGTGAAAAAGGTCGTTGCATCAGCTACCGGAAAAAGTTTCTCTTTTGCTGGAAAAAGAAAATGAAGTGCAATTAGAAGGAAGAAAATGCAATTCAGAAGTACCCTATTTATAGAGAAATATCTTACAATCTTTATTGGCATAAACATGAACAACTCCATCTTCCATCTCAAAATAGTGCTGCAAGGGTTTTTGAATTTAATTAAAGCACATTAAGTAAACAGCACAATTCAATGGTTCGTAATAAAAATGATGTTAGAATAATGGCTAGACAAGACCAAGAAAATATAAGATGTATCGAACAATGTACTAACGAGACTTACATCAGATTTTCCTTCTACAGTATAATCAAATGGGTTCTGAATTGGTTTTGGAGTGCTAGGATCAGATATAACTTCTTTTTCCCATGGAGCATCAGCTTCTCTGAATATATAGCTTTTCCGCAATTCAAGGCAATCTTGTATAGCTCGGTACACCTCCACTTCGTCCATAGATGGTATCTCTAACAGAAATCACGGGAATATGGTAAAAGATAATTAGAACAAAGGAAGACAATTCAGTCCCCAAATATAAATATATTACCAGAAGCATAATATAAAGTTTTTTAGTAAAATGTAGAGACAACTAAAGTACATAAAATTGTTAATATGAAAAGCTGAAACAGAAATGCAATTAATTTGTAACCTACATAACAAAGTACTATAAGATATTCTTTATGTAATCAAACAACTGGTTCAGGTTATCAGTTAAAGAAATGGCTATATATTTAAATAAAGCCATACTTCAAGAATGGACCAAATGCAGAAATGTCATGCACCAGAAATGGGTAAGGAGGATAATACCAGTGGGAGAGATTCTCAATCGTACAAAAGTCTCATGCTCTGGCTCTTTTCTTAGAATATCAGCTGCTACAGGATCAGGTTGAACGCCATGTAGGTCCCCAGATACACTATGCGAGCGAATCATACTTGGTGTCACGGGCATTTTTTCACCATTCGCATTTTGTTCAGGTATATTCTGAAAATTTTATATGATAATCAGGTATAATCTACACATTTGACAACTTAGAATGTTATCCACAAGATATGGGAAAGGCAGCAAACTTTCTTTAGAACACAGTTGACAGTTGTGCAGCTTTTCATGTTGATGAGCATAAAGGAATAGTTTTATATATGTCACCTTACTCACCGTATCCCCATTAGTATGAAGATATGCAGCATCAAGCTTAGAAGCATCGGTCATATTATCTTCATCATCTGAGCCTTCTACACTTTCAAATGCGCTTGCACTAGCAACAGGCGATTTAGGAGAAGTAGGCCGGATATGATGACCTGCTCGAGGAGTTGCACTAACACTACCAGATCTTCCTGAAACAAAAGAAATGGGTACTAACCAACTTAAATACATGTGGCCAAACAGAGGAATCAAAAAAGATGCTAGCTTTGCAATTCATAACCATTATACTTTGACGGGGACAATGAATATACATATATATATGTATATATATGCAAAAGCATTTGGTCTGTTAAATAATTGCAGAAAACGATTTCAAAAACTTGTCTATTTTGCTTCAAACAGCTGGAAACACTTGTTTTTCAAGAAAGAAATCCTTTTGATAACAAATATGATCAAACTTAATTTGAAGATATAAATGAACTACGAAAAAATACCACACAGCATATGCATAGAAGTCAATATACAGATATTTGAATGTCAGTGTTCACCCCATGATATCAAAATCCTGAAGAAGAATATTCCAAATGATCAATTTTAGTGAAAGTATCATATTGAAATAGTCGAAACAACTACAACAAGATTCCAGTATAGATTATTTCTAGCAATTTGTGTAAAGAATAAGCTGAAGCATCTGATAAAGGACATGAATGCAGGATGGAAACATGGTACAGCTGGGGTAACAATATCATCAATGTAAGAAAAGAAAACAGTGAGAAATTCAGCTAATTACATAGCTAAACATGAACACACAACTCAAAACAACAAAAAGGTCAGAACTTGAGAGCATAGCAAATAAATCCCAATCAATCCGACGATAACGATTACGAAGCATACCTTCAGGGAGCGTGTGGAGCCTAGGCAGCCCCGCCGGAATAGAGTCCACACGCACCGGTCCATTCCTCTTCTCCTCCGCATCGCCGGAGAACGCCGTCACATCCGGCAAAGACGCAGAACCCCGGCGGTTGTAGCCGCCGTTCCCCTTCCTACGCCTCCGCGTAGGATAGCGCTTGAGCTGCTCGGCGGCGTCCTCCTCCTGCGGTAAGTCGTCCCTCTCTCTCTCTATAGCCTTGGCGAACTCCAGCAGCTGGTTTAGGGTTTTCCTGTGCATATAGTAGGCAGAGACTGCGACGAACGACGCTCCGAAGAGTGCCGCCATTGCAAGATGCACCGAATAAGAGTCCATTCCTCTGCGCGCGGTGGATACAGAAAGAGAGTAGGTCGTAGGTATAACTGTATTTACAGAGAATTATGGCTTGTTATATAGAGGGAGAGGGAATCGAAAAACCCTACAAAGTGGAGATAGATTAGCAGTAGATAAATAATTTTGGTTAGGAGAGAAGACGGAGGAAGGGAGAGGGATGGAAGTATTTATAGGCAAAGGAGATACAGATAGAGAACCGCAGGAACACCACTGCACAAATCCTCGATTAACATTATTCGTTTATGCGTTTGGTATATGTTTTATTTTGGGATTTAATTCTCGAATCGACTATTGGATATTTCGGATAATTACTGAATATCTGAATTTAGGTTTTCGGGTCGAATTTCAAATTTGCATATTTTAGAATTTTAGAATTTTAATATTTTTAGTTTTATTTATTATATAAACTCCATTCGATCGTCAATGATCAATGTTGTATATTTATTAATAATTTGGATCATTTATAAAAAATATATTATATTATTTATTTTATATATTTTACACAAATCACTTAATATTTTAAATTTAATATATATTTTATTTCGTATAATTTTTATCATAAAACACATTGTACATATTTTTTAAAATTTTGTGTTGATTATTTCCCAATAGACTTTTTGTATTCGGAGTATTATGCTTTAATTTGATAATTTAAGTTTTTCCAATACTCATCTGAAAATAACTTATAAATGTATGAAATCATTCGAAAACATGAAAAAAAAAATCAACACAAGTAATTTGTCGGAACTTTAGTTTGAACTTAGGATTGGGTTTAAATTTTCAAATTCAGGTATAAAAAAATTAATAGGGTATTCGAATAAACAACCTAAAAAATGCAATAAGTGCATTATATTATTATTTATTATTTATGCGCGTGTATAATAATAAATTATTAAACTACTTGAGATAATTAGTTTGATGACATTATCGAGCTATATTAAAAATTTAAATTACGTTACTGTCATGAATGATTTAAATCTTTTTTTACTCGACCATTAATCTCCTACTTTTAGATGCATGATATAGTTCATACTTTTAAATCCAACATGTGTTATACATAAGTTATAAAATATTAGGCGAGTTATGTAATTATTTGTTTTGGAATTTTCATGCGGTTTACATTCCTTAATTACGAAATTCAAATTTATCATTATATAAGGGGGAAAATATATGCATATATGATAAGTTATTACTTGCCTTTCAATATAAACGTCAAATTAATCGTCTATGAAAAATATACTCTTATTACTCTTTTGACTCATTGACAAATATTTAATATTTTAATCTTAACATATACTCCATTTGTTCCACTATTTCTGACTTGGTTTAACCAAAAAACAATTACAGTTTTAGTCTAATAAAGCCAGAAATAGTGGACAGAGAAAGTATTATTTTTACGGGTTCATCTATCTACTAGAAACACATTTTTTAGTCTTTTATTAAAATATGTGTCGAATCTCCCACAACACACTTCTCGCTGATAAAGGGAATATAATTTACACATATCAACCAACCATATGTATTTCATTGGTTTATATTGAAATTAAATTTCATATATGGACCAATGAACCATTCTATTTTATCAGCAAATTAAATTTTAATATATATCCTTCGCTACTTGTATAATCTACAATTATGAACGTCAATGAATTAAATTATTCATGACCTATTCAAAATTTACTTCAAAAAAGTTTGTTCAAAGCTCGGTTTTAGATCGATTTGAAGCTCGAGCCAATCGATATACCCGACTCATTGAGTTTGCAAATATACTCGAATTGATCATCAACGAGCATGTTATTATAGCATATTTGCGAGTCTTCAATCAAATATCCAATTGAATAGTAAGATGAGTCGGGATATACATGCAATAATACAAACTTTTAATGAGCTTTTAACAATTTCGAACTCAAAAAACTATTAATATATATAAATATCAAATGAGTCGAGCTCGAGCTCAAACTCGAAAACAATATTATAGAGTAATGGATGGGTTGAACCCAAACTCAATAATTGGATGGTGAGTGCAGTTTGAATATTATATATATTATATATGTCCCGTTAAAATTAACTTATTTTTATTTTTTAAGTTATCTATATGGGAGAGAATCGGGACGGGATTGGAGTCCCGGTGCCAATCCCAAAAAAATAATAAATTTTTGGTCCCGGTCTCGATCATGATCGAGATTTTGGGATTCTCGAGTCTTGAAATTGGAAAATTTTAAGTCTCGATTCCGAAAAAATGTTCCGAATAGTCCAATTGGTCCCAAAGTCCCGAAGGAGATTAGATTTTCCAAAATTTTATTTTTATTTTTCAGTCCCAATCCCTATCTCGAAAATTTCGGAACACGGGATCCAAATCGGGACCGAGAAAGTCCCAAATTCCGATCCTAAATTCTCACCCCTAATCATCCCATTGATATCGACTGATGTCCAAAACAATAAATAGTAATTATTTATACATGGACGACGTTACATATTTTTTTTTTATATTACTTTTTATTTTATTTGAAAAAAATAAATTATTTTTAACAGAAGATAAAGTAATATTTAAACTAGTAGACCGTATATTTACAGCCCTTGTGAAATGAGCATGGTGAATTTATTTTATTTTGTTTTATGTGTAGACAAAATGATAAACTATTACTGCATGGTAAAAAAATCCAATCTCTCCATTTACCTAAGGTGCGGTGCGTGCAGTGAGATTTTGGCATGAGTAGTATATTTCCGAATCGTCGCGGCATTTACAGATTTTGTTTAGCGATTTAAATACTGTCAAAAGTTATACAATAATTATATATTTACTGTCACGACATCAGTAGTAATAATACTTTATATACTCCACAAAATAAAGAAAGAAAATGCCATTTCAATTAATTTATTTAATGAAATAATAATGGTTAGTGACTGTATTTTTAAGTCGATGGGCCCACGTCCACTTTGTGAATAATGATGGACAGGGAATTGAATTTTTATTTATTTTTTTATCGGGTAGAGGGGCCAAGAGTTTTCAGTTTTTGTCTACCTTTATTTTTTTGGAGTTTTATCTTGAAATGACAATCAATTATTATAATAAATGTCACTCGTTCATCAACCAAAAATGGTTCCCTTTTATTTCTTTTTATTCGATACAAACTTTAATAATTTGTTTTGATTTTAAGGGATTATGTAAATGATAGAGTTTGAATTGATATATTATTTTAAAATTAAATTGTGTATCGTGAGTAAGGGTGAGTACAATATAGTTCGATTAAAAAATGAAAAAATAAAGAAAAACAAAAATCAAATTGAATTAAGCCCAGACCAAAAATATTAAATGTTGGAATACACCAATTAAAACATTTTTTCAGATTAATAAAGATTTTTAGTGTGAGATCAAATATGAAGGGGGCAACTTCAGTTTAGAGTAACTTTAGATAACAATCATTCAGTCTACACTTAGTGTTTGACTGATGGACTAATATCTTAAGTATGCAGTGCGGAAGTGGTGGTTTGAAAGCTTACTCGTTTATCAGAAAAACTTAATGTTAATGTTCTAGTTTGCACTTAATTAGTATTCAGTATATGCAATATAATGTTAGTGAATAAATACTGAAATTTAATAGCAAAGACACAAAATTTGGTTTGCGTGGTTTGGAGATAAAAACTCCTACGTCCACGTGTCTCGATGTAAGTCGAGGGTTTCCAACTAAATGGAGTGTCTTACAGTGATCAACTTTTGAAGGTTAGATGAATAATAGTGTATGATCACTTCTAGCTATGAACTAAATCTAAGTTAGATCTATTCTTCGGTTACAGTATATATCGCTACTTAGAACACACTAAGTATGAAATAAGGCTCGAGTGTTCTAGAATCTGAAATCTGAGAGCGATAGAAAGCTTGAGAATGTTGAGAACTTGAATGCGTAAGAAATCTTGGTAATCGATATTTGAAGCGTTTGAAGCAGCGAGATATTTATAGGACACTCTCAAGAATATATCCGTTGTGAGAGAAGGCTTTGTCCGTAGCATTCGAAAATATTCCCGTTGGAGTTGTTGTCCTTTTTACTATTTTTGGTGCCTGCAACAAGATTTTGCTTCACCTACTGAGATCTTTTCCAGAAGTGGTAATGCCTATAGAAGAAGCATATCCCTCAGTAGCAAGAGTGACTTCAGTGGTAACTTCAATGCAGAGATTCAATGATTGTTATCTTCACACTTCAATTTGCTTCAACTTCAAGACTTCATGACATGACTTCAGTGGCATGGTCCTTCAGTGTTGGCTTGAGAACTGAGTTATGAGAAACTTTAGTACTGATCTTCAACTTCAGTCTTGAGTCCTTCATGTTACGTGTACCTGTAAACTGAACTTCTTAACAAGTGAGTTCTAAAATAAGACTAAAGACCATATTTCAGTTTTGAATTTAATACATCTTTCAGTGGAGGTTTTGAAATCTTAATCAAAACCTAATAAATATTTTCCAATATTAAATAAATTAGCATTGTATAAAATATTTAATATTTTATATGTACAACTGGTCACGTTTTCTTATTAGATCGATCTATTAAAAGTGATCACTTACCCAAAAAGAAAAAAATTTACTTTAAAATACTTATTTCTACTTTCTTTTTAAATACAATACTTTACTTCCTTAATTTTCATACCAAAATTTCTTGTGGCTGCTTTTAACGGAACATTTGGATTATATATTTAATAAGTAATATTAATTAAATAATTATTATATAACATATTTCATTTCGGTTTCTGAACTAAAAAAATTGATTTTTTTTAAATTAAAATCAAAACTAAATCAAATTTATCGGTTCGATTCGATTTGATTTTTATTTTTATCAAATTTTATTCACCCCTAATAGTAAGTGTAGTTTGAGTCGTACATGATATATTCCTTATGTCCAATAAAATAAATAGTTTACATTTTTGTCATATTTGAATGTTCATACAAACGGTTTAAATTTGAAAATTTTCATTTATAGTAAGTGGACCCAGTATAATCAATATACACAACTCAATTAAAAATAATACTAACTCAAGTGGAACTTAAATTCCATTTACTACACATAAGTCAATTTAAAACAATATATCAAGCGATAATCGAATTTCATTAACTATACATCCTCATCAAAATCAAGATATAATAATATTATTAAAATATGTGTCAAGTCAAACCGTAAACCATTGCGATGGAAAATGAAGTATTATTTTAAATCGAGTTGTGAATAGTGAATGCGATGAGTCTATTTATTATAAATAAATTTTTTGAAGTGTAACTATTTTCATAAACATTATTATAAAAACGTAAATTATTTTAATTTGATGCACGAATGAAGTACTTCATCCGTTCTACTAAGCTTGACACATTTATTTTCGGCACGGTTATTAAGGAAAAAAAATAAAATAGTGTAAAAGTTATATAGTTGGTAGGGTTCACACCTTTTTAAAGAGATAATTTTTACTATTTTTGGAGTGTGCCAAGTTTAGTGGGACGTCCCAAAAAGAAAAACGTGTTAAGCTTAGTAGAACGGAGGGAGTATCAAAATATAAATGCAAATATTTGTGAACCTGAAAATAACCCGAAATGATGGTGTTATAATTATCATTGATGATTAAAAGGTCATTTTCTTTATCCAAAAGAATGAGAGATATGCACATGTTGTAATGAAATTCACTTTATGTTTGCTGATTTGTATTTTATAATGCAACTAGTACGTGGAAAAAATTATCATCATTTTTTTAATATTTCATGAAATTATAGTTATTTATTTTAATTTTTCGTCCTTATATTTTATATGCATAAAAAACTTTGAAGTTTTTTGATTATTATGTTATTTAGTATTGAAATTAATGAGTTCTTTATTAGTGCATTGAAGGTGTCTTAACACGATTAGAACTGTCAAAATTGTCAAATCGAACTTTTTAAGATTTTGAATCTTGTCCAAATTTGCCAGAAAATTTTCAAACTTATAATTATAAGACTCAATTCAACCATTTATGGGTTGTTGAGCGGGTTTGTTCTACTCGAAAATTTTAATTTAATAATTTAATAAACTTAATTATTCTAATCAATTTTTTTACAATAAATAATTTTACTTATATAAAATATAAAAATAAATATTTTAATTTATTTAAGATTATATTTTTAATTTTTTTAATTAAAGAAATTCAAATATTTTTAATATTTTAATTACAAAATCACCATTAAAATGAATTCTAATTGATGTGTTGTGTTGTATATATACATATTCGATCGACTTGTAAAATTTTTAGATGAATTTTTCAGGCATGGTTATTTTCAGACTTCAATTTTTGAATTCATTTCCTACCCAAATTTCGAGTACTTTGAGTAGGTAGGTTAGGTCGAACATATCGTGACATTTTTATTTGTGATACATATGTTGATAAATAAATTATTACAAAAATCGATAATTTATTAAAAATATTATCTTAACATATATATAAATAATCCAAATAAATATGTACTAAAGATCTTAATATGCAATTTATATTATTATTATTATATATATATTTTGATTTATAAGAAAAAAAAAGTTAAGTGAGAAATGTGAAAATATATCAACCATTCATTTAAAAAAAATGAAAGATTGTGATATATTATTTTTTCAAAATAATTTATTTATATAAAAATACAATTTTCATGTTTCTATTATAATGAAAAATATCTATATTTTTGATTAAATTGATCTTAATAATAAATTTATATAGATAAATGAGTTATATTCTTTTGTATTATTATAAATAATTTTTTCCCTCATATATGAATTTAGAGGACATATATATTCTTTTTTATTATTATAAATAATTCAAAAACTTTCATCAAATTTAGTTCTTTCCCATGACTTTTTAATTTAGTCAATAAATACATAAACTTAATTTTTTTTCTATTTTTCCCATGACTTCTTAATTAAGTAAATAAATACATGAACTTACGATTTTTATTTTATTTTCTCCATCACCACCTTCTTCGATCAAGTTTAAATTGATGTACAATATAAAACCTTATTTTTATATACATGTTAATATAAGACAAAAACAAAAATGTTATATTCTGAATCAGCTTAAACTTAATCGAAGAAAGTCATTATGAGAAAAATAAGTGTAAGTTCATGTATTTATTGGTCAAATTGAAAAGTCATGGGAAAAATAAAAGCAAATATTAAGTTTATGCATTTATTGACTAAATTAAAAAGTCATGGAAAAAACAAAATTTAATGAAATTTTTTGAATTTTGAGGCAATTAACCCTATATTATATATTCATATTTTAATTAATTATATATATAATTTTGTAAAATTATAATTTATAAATTAATAATAAAAAATTATAAATTAGTAAAAAAATTAATTATCGATAATGTAGAAAAGAAAAAATATAAATATAAAAATATTTATAAGTATTTCTTTTTATTCATTTAACGTGTTATAACTTGTTAATATTAAAATTATTTTTTACATATTATTTATCAAATTAAAACTATTGTTGTACTCTTTAATTCAAGATACATATTGCATATTTTATCAATGAAACATAATATTTTTTACAAATAAAATAGAATTTGTAGAAAGAAAATAAAGTAGTATTTTTTTTAATGAATGATAAATTAATAATTAATACATTTAATTATCTAATTATTAATATCATTAAAATTAAAATTATTTACAAAATTACCATAAAAATTCAATTGCAATTTATTGATATATATATATATATATCTATATATATCTATAGATTTATTATTTTCCAAATTCGTGCAAAACAAAATTCGAGAAAGTGGAAAGCATAGCTGATTTAGCTCTAATGCTAACTTTAAAAAATACTCCCTCCGTCCAAACTAAGTGTTACATTTATTTTTGGACACAAGATTGAATGATATATGATCGAAAAGTAGTATAAATGATTATAGAAATATATATTATTTAAAATTGTGTGAGTAATATATAAAGTTGTTTTAAAAAGAAAATGTAACACTTATGATGGACAATCCAAAAATAAAAACGTAACACTTAAGACGAAACAGAGAATTATATTTTTATTATTCATTCCCGTCATTCATAAAAAGTACTCCCTTCATCCCACTTATAATGACATATTTTTTTCTTGACACGGAGTTTAATACAAATAGTTTTAAATATGTAATAATAAATATTTTAATTTTTTTTAAAAATTTATATTAATTAAATATTTTAGATATTTGATTATAAATTTAAATTTTCACATTTTAATTAATTAAATGTAAGTTAATAAAATTATGCCCTAATTATTTAGACTAATATCAACACATTTTTGGTAATGCGCCAAGATCAATGGGACAAACAAAAAAGGAAATTGTGCCATTATAAGTGGGAAGGAAGAGAGTAGTATATTTTTTATTTTTTAAATGTAATTTAACAAAATATTTAATATTTTAAACTTTATATGTATTCTATTTAATGGATGTATTATTCATTAAAAACACTTTATATATTTTATTTACTTTTTCAAATCGAGTACTCTCACAAATTCATGCCTTTTTTTTTGTATGCTTAAAAATATCACTAAATCGCGCACCAATAGTTACAAATTTTAATTGTGAATATATTTTTGTTTTCTAATACAGTGGGTTCTGGTGTGACATCCCACGTCGAATAAGTAAGAGATGTCAATACAACATAAGTAATGAGTTTAATGAGTTTTCTAACAACATGGTTAACCATTTTTGGTAAAGCGAGGACGAATACCAAGTTTGTTAGCTGATCCATTGGGCCGTCATAGCGTAACGGGCTTTCACCCCGTGTGCCCGGAATGTTACATCTGGGCTCAATCCACTATATATATATATATATATATATATATATATATATATATATCTCGTTTACTATTTGAAATCTTCTGATCTTGTTTATGATTTTGATGATGTTGAGAGTAGTTTCAACATTTAAAATTTCTTTGAATATTTTAATTTTTTATTTTAATTGCAATCAATTTCGACACTATTCTTATTGGCATATTAATATGTAAAATTATTTAAAAGATTAATGATTTATTTTGGATTGCTGTAATTTTTCTATGAATTATAATGTTATGTTGATCAATTATTGTAGTATTATTGATTTAAATTATTTATTGTCAATTGTAGTATATTGAGAATATATTTAAAAAAATGTATGAATCTAGGTCGGACCGAACTTGACAGATCTCATTTTATAAGATCTAATGAAACTGAGTCTTATCTGGACATAAGCTAAAATTTCCAAATATGAATTTAGACCAAGCAAGATACAAATGGCTTCCCTATCAAAGAGTACAACATTTCACTCTTGGAGAAAAGTGGAGTGTATGATTGATAACATAGTTAGATAAAATTATTTTCAATAAAAGATTTTGAGATACTAATTAATTTGTGTCCCTTTGTATTTTAATGTTCATAAATAGTATCATTTATAGAACTTCTATAGTTTTATAACAGAAGCTGAAGAATTATTTTCAATCACACATCACTTATTTTCTTAGTATATGTTTTGAAAACACAAAACTCCAAAACATTTTTTTTTCTAAAACACAAATTGACATTTTAGCCACTAAATATGATACATTTTTTTTTCTTAATTGTACTAATTACGTATTTTATATATTTTTCTTAATAATCGTAACAAAAAATATATGATAATATAATACTTATTGAGATAGAGACAGTACAAAAGACCACTACTGAAGAAACTTTAATTGACAATTATTCTCTTATAATTATTTGGGTAAATGTGTTGTAAAATTATTATAAGAACTCCTAATAGCAAAATGATATTTGTCTAATTCCCAAAATATCATGAACTAGCAAGTGAAGACAAGGGCTATACAGCTGTGAACTTATTATAAATATAAAACAAATGCCTAACCTATTCTGGCTGGTGAGAGGTGATGCATCACTTGTCTTAGTATATCTTATTCAAGTTCTTGAATTTTTTGTCTGAAAAAAAATTATTAGATGTTTTAGACCTTGTTTTTTACTATTCCATTATTGTTGGGTTATTTTCAAAAACAACAAAAATTAAAGTTTTAAAAGTTGTGTATCATGCTACCTTTTATCTTTTACATCATTCATCAATTTATGTACAAAAAAGGAACAAGCCAACAATAATGGGACATAACGAGTATATATAAATACAACTATTCCTTCATACTATAATGCTTATTCATATGTGTTTATATTCATTTTACACGGGGGCGGATAACGCTTTTTTTTATTACAAAATTTTTGAATTTTTTGAAAATTATCTTTAATCCCAGATAAATCAACGACGTTGAAGAGCGAATTATCAATATAAAAAAGTTAAAAGCCCCCACCAATATGTTTTGTTGGATCAACCAATTGCTTATGAAGACAAGCTTAAATCATATAAGTCCATGATGATAAGATAAAGATCCATAAATGATATATACACAATTTAATTGAAAAAATTGACATGTGTATATAGAGTTTCATGTTGATGATAAGAGTCTAATCATAAGATGCTAAAATTCAGTCTCTGTCTAATAGTGGAGAAAGTGGGAATTTTGTATCCCATTCTTCAACTATTGGGAACCACAAAAGAATAAATGCCACATATGCTCAAAACTATGTGTTCACAATTAATACCTATTTAGTCCAAATGGTTACAAATTATAATGTATGGTGGAAGATTTGGCAGTTTAAAGTTTAAATGTTTATTGGTTCATCATCTAAAATTATGATACTTAAATATTGGTTTTGAACTTTAGAAAGAATAATTGAGCTTTATTGTGAATAGGGATAGTTAGTTAAGCATTTCTACTATACTATATGCTACTAGCTAATATTAAAAAGCATATGATTTATCTTCTCTATATATTATAATAAGGTGTTGTTATGTACTCTCTCTATTTTTTTTCAAGTGTTAGTCTATTTTAATTGGAATAAGACACTTATAAAATTCAAGTGAGTAAAATAAATTTATAAGGTTACATATGAAGGTCCCTAATTGTTGATACCGAGCGAGATAGCTCTTTAAGAATTTTGAAGATAGAAGATTTGACTAAATTTACTTAGACCTCATGGTTGGGGGAGATTACAAAGTTTTCTCAAAGTCCTTTTATTTCGCTGGCAACGTTGCCGGAGAATTTCTCTCAAAACGAACTAAAGAAAAATAAATTAGATATCACATGAAATTCTCAGTTCTAGGTATTGTCTAATTACAAGTATCAATGGGTGAGTTTCACCAAAAAATGAATCCGAATCGATGGTCAAAACCTGCTCAAATTTAGACTTTTGGTTTCGGTTTGAATTTTGATTCTAGAACTCAACTTTGTTATGTTCATGACCGGATCTAACCTAACCTGACCCCACCCGTTTGATACAGTTTCGGTCCAGATTTGACTCGGTCATTTTTTTAATTATTTTTTTAGTTTTAAAATTGTGTTACACATGTATTTATATACAATGATTATAAACATGAATTTTTCCATATTTATTCTTTTTCTAACATATCAATTTTACAGGTTTTGTTTCCAATATGGGTCCAATATTAACGATTTTGGTTCCGAGTCTAAAACAAAAACTATCTTATTGAATTCGGGTTTGATTTAAATCCGGTGATTATTGTTTTGGATTTATAATCAAAATTATTTACAAATTTCGAACCGAATATAACTCACATGTTGACATCCCTACGTCTAATTAATTAGGTAACATAATATGAATGATTGACATAATTATCATAAGAACCACTCCTCTACTCGCGGTGGACACAACTTATCGTGCTCACGACTGATGTGATAATGTTTTAATTAGGATGTGAAAATTAATAACATTTTATTAAAACATATTATTTATTAATTTTTTGCCAGTTATTTCTTAATTAATTGCCTTGCAAAAAATTTATTTCGCTTTCAAGAATTGGGATTTTAAAGAATTCCAATTATCCACTTTCAAGAACTGGGGTTTTAAGAATTCCATATATCCCTTTCACTCAGTAAAATATACTTTTATAAAGTGAGGTGTGTAGCACTAGAAAAATTGATTAATTGGAAAGCATAAATACTTAATCTTTTCTGATTAGCTTTACATTTTTATTTATAATTTCTCAGAAAGGTTTGATTTTTCTGAAAAGCCAAAAAGAAGACAACAAAATCTGGTCCCAAATTATCCACTTATTTTCACACCAATTACTGTTTAGCATTTAAAAGTGATTCATGCTTTTGGGGCTATGATGGATTATGATTAAAATTTTAATTTGTTCTCTCTTTAAAAATAATAATTTACAGTTAAAGGTGACAAATGTGTCTTTACTGCTCTCTCACGTGAATTTCGATCTTGTAGTTTCTTTCGAAGTGTATTTTGCAGCAAAAATTCGTTAAAAATGAGGATTTCATCGTAGTGTAGTTATCAAATATTTATTGTGCTAATGTAGTGGGCAAAAATTATGTGATTGGTTCAACGATGACTGATCGGTTCAGTACGAATGAAGTCGTCCCGAATACGATATGGATCCCAACATGTAAACCGTTATAAGCCTAGCTAAAAGCACAATCAAATCATCTTGTCAACATGACAACCCGCAAGACTAGTTACTAAATCAATGATCCAATCCGAAATTATTAATAGAAACTCAATAATGGGTTAAATAAACTCTATGGCATGTCCTATATATAAATCATGTCAGCCACCCTTCTTGACCTAGTCAACGTGTAATACCTAGTGAAACTCGTTAAGCCATAACTCTCCGGGAGAATAGGATGAATCAAGCACATCACATTGGGGGGAGAGTGAAGACAAACTCTAATACGTGATTTATTGTCGTTTTATAAATAAGATATGTTAAGTCACACACACATATTCAACTCTCGTTCTATGTTATGCACTTTCGGTCCTGCACTCTCTGCTTCCCTTTCAACTCATCTTAAGGTTTACAATCGTCCTATCTAGCCCACCTAACCCGCATGACCGGAACCCTCCCTTTCTTACGATCTATTGCTATTAGCACTAGTCCGACCGCAAATAACACCATAATTTACTATCACTACAAAAAATGCATTATATAGCAACGGAAAATTTTTCCGTTTCTAAATTTTAACGGATTAACAACGGAATTGTTATAGAATTGTTGCAAATTTTTAGTAAGAGAATTAGTGACGGAATTATCCGTAATTAAAAATTTAGTAACGGAATTTTCCGTTACAATTCCGTTACTAAAATTGAAGAAATCATTTTAGAAACGGAAATTTCGTTACAATTTCGTTGTTGTATATAGTAATGAAATATATTCCGTTGTTAAATTTTTTAGCAACCATCGATATTACTACGGATAAATCCGTTATTAAGTTTTTTAGTAACAAAATTTCTTGATTTAGTGACGGAAAAATTCCGTTAGTAAAATAATTTTTTTTTGTAGTGTATTGCTTTATGAAATAATTTAGTTTGTGGTTCGTCTAAGTGCAACGCAGGTAAGAACAAGAACCGCGACAGAGATCGTTTACTGATTTGAAGGAAATAAGTGCAATGCGATTGATCATCCAGTTCGGCAAAACCCGCCTACCTCTAGAGGGTTATAACAACCCAAATTCACTATAAACAGAAGATCAGAGATACAAAGAAGTTCCTACTTCTAATCGATTACTAGGGAATCGAGGTGTTACTCTTTGCATACAAGATCACTCATCAATCCAGAACTAAACACTGATGTGTATAAATACTTGTTCTATACGCTCAATCTTACTTGTGTATAACTCTCTTTAGAATGTGTTAGCTCTCCAAACTCCAATGTTGCTCTTTTATAGACGCCTAATCCTATCTCCAAGATTATAGCAACGATATGAGGAAGGGTGGTTGATTTGTTGCACAAAAGTTGGCTTTTAGACTTGACCAAGTATATCTTTTAACTCGTCCATGTTTTTTTCAACTTCTTCCTTTGCATGTAAGATAAAAATTGGAACATGTCCAGTGTTTTGATACACAACATGCCATTTCACATATCTCACACTTTATTTTAGTTATTTAGTTTTTGATATATATATTGTTCATAACCACACTAACTTAAGCGTCGGAATCCCTTTAATTGACACTCCATTAATGCTCAACACGAAGAGCTTTAACATATTTATTGTTGATAAAGGTTGCTTAGTGCCTACACATCCAATACAACCATCAATTATGTAATTGCAGTTTCTACCCCTATAGTGCAGGGATAACGTAATTTTGAAATTTATTGCTTAATACGACATTTGATGGATTATCTTCTATGCATTTACTTAAACAATATTTTTTTGTATATATAGCATAAAAAATTATTTTGAGTTAATTTATGTACATACATAAAAATATTGATAATTTTTTATTTTTTTTTTATCAAAGTTGGTTTTAAATATATATGTATAATTTCACACATTCACTAATTTTTCAAAAAAAAAATTAAATTTTGGCAAATCAAAGTGCGGTCATTACCTATTTTCTTATTTCATTTAAATTTAAAATTTAAAATAGATAATTTAGATTTGAATATTAAAAAAAACTTGATCAAAAAATGAAAATAAATCTCAAATATTTCACCTAAATTAGGGTTGTAAAATGCAAGCATTAATGTTTTATAAATTATACTCCCTCCGTCCACCAATGTCGTTAACGTTTTGCTATTTCGGGCCGTTCACCAATGTTGTTAACACTTAAAAGTTTCCTTTTTTGGACATACCTTTTTA
This sequence comes from Leonotis leonurus, assembly GCA_026898415.1. Classification (NCBI taxonomy): domain Eukaryota; kingdom Viridiplantae; phylum Streptophyta; class Magnoliopsida; order Lamiales; family Lamiaceae; genus Leonotis; species Leonotis leonurus. The sequence goes on from JAPKLX010000039.1 coordinate 2,423,251, forward strand.
CCTTTTTACCCTTACTAACTCCACTCACTCCACTAACTTTTTATCCTTTTACCCTTTTATCCTTACTAACTCCACTAACTTTTTACTTTTTACTTTCCACTATCTCCACTTACTATATTTTTCCAAAAAGTCAAAATAATACATTAAAACCCGTGCCGGGTCAAAATGTTAACAACATTTGTGGACGGAGGGAGTAGTGTATTTAAAATTTAGGCCATAGGTTCTAATCCTGTCAACTTGATGCGGCGGAGTCAACCTCAAACGTAAGTAACTTAGTGCAGTGCAAGAGGAAGAGTAAAATGCAATACAAACAAGTGCACTGATTGTAATAGATCTACTTTCATGTTGAAGTAGGTGAATGTACAAAATAAATTTGAGATTTGTGTAACTAATACCAAATAAAAGTCAATTATGACCTTGAATTTTGTTCAAAATTTGATGTTGTGGGAAACACAAAAATTTGTATATCTAGAACAAATTTTGACAAACTATGAGAAAAAACAAAAATCATTGACAATTTAAGTATTTATACCAAATTACTCCTTTCTTAGAAAAAAAAACTACTATACCTCACTATCAACAAAAGATATACATATTACCTACGATACATGAGCTAATATGGTTTGAATATTCCAATTATTATTAAAAATTTTAAACAAAAAGAACAAGATAAGATTGTGTGTTTGGGGGAATTTTAGGATTCGAGATTCCCCATAAACCATGGAACATGATGACTGATAATATTAGATGATTCTTTGACAAACAAGACCAAATGGCATCTGATGAACTTGTTAGATTCTCGCAAAAACTAATGTTGCATGTCACTGTAGGCTTCGTTATCACCGTCCCGCTAAATGTGATTATAACAGAATCGACACAGAGTTTAAGAAAAATATTGTTTTAAAAAAGTAAGAGTGAAGTATTTTAAAGGTAAATTTTTTAATTTTTTAGGAAAGTGACAACTTTTAATGGGACGACCTAATAAGGAAACGAGACCACATTTAGCTGAACCGAGAGAGTACATAATAATTATATTGATATGTCTCATCTGTATTTTTAGGTAAAAATTAAAATACACACTTTAATAAGTAAAAGATAAAAAATACGAACTTAAAAATAAAAGACAAAACTATTCACTTACATGAACACACAAGGAATTATGTGCGCATGTATTTCATTTTACAAAATAATTTGAATAACATGAATATATGAGGAAATTCATCATCTTATCATGCAAAGTGAGTATTTTTATCTTTTATTATTAAGTGTATATTTTTTATCTTTATTTTATAAAAGTGGGTAATTTTAATCTTGTATCCAACTTGAAACGGGACTCTCTATTCATACTTTTCTTAAAACTCAATAACTAGATTAAGCACAAGCTTAATAATCTTTAGAGCTGTCAGGCGGACCCCGGCCCGACCGGGCTAGTTGAGTTCAAAACTTTTTGAATTTATATATTTTAAGCTCAATTCAATTCTAATTACGAATGAGCCGAATAAACACATCAGGTCGGGCCATTTCATCTCAATTATGACAGTTATAATAATCTCTTATAGTAATTGAAATTTCATTTGCGGTCTAATTAGCAGTGTTTGTTGGAATAATAATGGGAGAATGAAAACAAAAAATATTTTGGGAAAAAGAAAATGAAGATTACAGTAGCAAAAGATCTTTTCTATTACAAAATAATAGAATAAAATAATAAAAATAAAGAAGAGCCGAGTCGAGGAAAGATCCTCTTTCCGCAAGACAATATTACGCCCCGGTAGTGCTCTCGGTAAGGCGTAGATGTCTCCAAAGATAAAACGGCTTCATCTCCTTGATAGCAGCACCGCAAATCAACGAGCTCCGGCGAACTTGAGAAGGTTGAGGACAAAAACTCCTTCTAAATGCTTGAAGGAAAAGAATACAGCAAGATGCTTTTGTTGAGAGTTCTTGTATGAGTTTGTATGATGCGTGAGTGTCCTCTCAAAAATTGAGAAACACCTATCTATATAGGTCACACCCACTCAAGTGGAGTAATAGGAATTAATTACAATTAATGTCCATTCATGACAATTGATTCAAATTCAATTCAATGGACGTTACAAGAGTTACACAAATTAGTGGTAATTAATTATTAATTAATCCACTTAATTTGGACATACTTATGTCCACATTCATCACAAATCAATTACAAAATTAATTTCAACAGATTGATCACAAGATCAATTCAAGAAGATTGATATGGCCACCAGATGGACCAGATCATGGGCCAGATCACCAGGCCAGGCCATCTGCTGGACTAGATCACCAGGCCAGATCATGGACCAGATCACCAGGCCAGGCCATCTGCTGGACCAGATCACCACTGTTGGGCCAGATCACTGTTGCTGGACCAGATCACCGGGCCAGATCACCAGCTGGACCAGACCAGATCATGAGCGAGATCACTGGACCAGATCATGGACCAGATCACCATCTGGACCAGACCAGATCGTGGTAGCAAAAATAAGCCCAAGTACAGCGGGCTGACACGTGCCAGCCCAGCCCATCTGGTCTTTGACCCAACTCTTGTCAAACCATAAGGTTCTTAACCTCCTTATATACAAGATGAAAGTTGATTTTTTAACCAATGTGGGACAAGGTATTCTCTTCACTCTTAGTCCCCTTAACATATAACTCCATGCTTGCAAGTGACTAATTTTAAACCTTTATTTCTCACTCACCGGGAATCGGTTTAGAGAAAATAAATATACTACGATCATCTACTCGGAACGTAGATCGATCTTACGTCATTTAATTTCCTTAGAATTAAATGCTTCGTCACTTAAAACTTAGTCAAACTTCATTGACCACAATAAATATATAACAAATATATATTTATTTTTTTTAAAGCACGATTCCTACAGTGTTTGCCAAACTTGCTCTTGATGGGTAATATTCGCATAGAATTATAAGGTTTATATATAGGAATCTAATTTCATTGAAAAGAATCAGGTTCCAATATTCTTTAATTGCTAAAAATGTGCTATAGTATAAAATGATGCCAATGATATTCTTCTTTTAAATATAATAGATGGTTACTCGTCAAAATTCGACGTGATAAATATTTTATTAAATTTTGTATATTCATTAAATTTATTACTACTCGTTGACATGAATATACGAACTACTCGTTCATATATTAAATGTGTACTGTGAATTCGCGATCGCTCCAAAATTATTTAAAAAATAATTTTAATTATAACTCGAACTCATCACAAACTATTCATTTTATATGTATCAAAATAAACTCAAGTTATATATGCATATATACATTCCTAATCAGATGAAAAATTAATTATATTTGATCATAGTTTTTTAAAAGTTAATTTTAAAAATAAATTTGTAATTTTTCTCATACTAAACCATATGTTATTGTCCTAAACCCATATTAAGTCAAAAGAAAATTATTATTTAAATATGTACAAACCAACTTGACCATGATCTATCAATATATCTATATAATATATAATACGAATACATATCTTTAATTCAAGGCTTACGTAGTATCACCAAAATCTTTCATTCATATTTATCTCAAATCATCTATTTTTCCGGCAAAAATTAATATTGTATATATGGTAATTTAATTAGTATAGTTTAATCCTATTTTTACTATTTTTATATAGTAATCAGTCATAATTATAGTCATATTTAATTAATTATTTGGTCTAACTTTACAATATATATAATTTAATAATTTGAAAATAATCTAGAAATGGTTTGTGAGTGGATCGTTTGTGAGTGGTATAATTAATTATTCGGTCAAAGTTGCAATCTATAGAATACAATGCATACCCTATATATTATATAGATAAAAAATAATTATAGTATTTTCTTAATTAATATCTTATCTTATATATGATGCTATCATAATTAATTAATTATTTAGTCAAAATTGCAATACATATAATTTAATGTACACCTTATATATTATAAATCAAAACAATTTTGGTAATTATATAATTAAAATGTAAATTGATTTGAAGTAGTTATCTATATATTTATCTATATAAATATAAATAATATATTATATATAGTAAAACAAATACATGCATTTTTATATTTATAATCCATTTTAAATAATAAACTCTAATTTTTTTACACAAGTTATAAATTTTCATTTAGAATTGATAATGGTGTGTGTGTGTATATATATATTGATTATCGAAATATATATATATCAAACTAATATATAAATATCTATTTTATATTTGTGATAATGATACTTAAGTATGGAAGAATACATAATCTAATATGCCATATGTATAGATATAAAAATACAACATAAATATCATATACATATACGGTAATAAGAATATATAATATTATATATAATTAATATGAATTTTTAATTCTAAAAATTTGAGAATTTATATAAATTTTAGTGGAGTGATTTTGGAGTGCTAGATAGGATTACAATCAAAATGGCACTAATAATAAATATATTTCGACATCTTTACATCAATTTTCTTAATCGTATTAATAATATATAATTAATAAGATTTCGTACGTCTTTAAAAAGAATTATATATAAAAGGGGATTCATATTTCTTTCTAACAATAACAACATTAACAATCTCATTTTCTTCGAGCAAAAAATGACTACTCTTTGCCTTTTGGCAACAATTATTTAATTTTTGTGTGCTTTTGTTGGCTATAGTCATGGTTTTGAGCAATATGGTGTCAAAAGGCTTGTTCCATCTGGTCCAAATAGACAAGAATCTCCCGACCCAATCACTTCTCGTCCTGTTTTGAATGATTTTGAGTACAAACGACTTGTTCCTAGAAGTCCATATCCAATTACTTCCCCTCAAGCTTTAAATGATTTCGGTCACATAAGACTTGTTCATTCCAAAAGGCTTGTTCCGTCTGGTCCCAATAGAGAAGAGTCTCCTGACCCAATTAACTCTCCCCCTATCAAAAGGTTAGTTCTGTCAGGTCCCAATAGACAAGAATCTCCAAACCCAATCAATTCTCCGCCTACTAAAAGATTTGTTCTGTCATGCCCCAATAGACAAGAGTCTCCCGACCCAATCAATTCTCCCCCTACTAAAAAGTTTGTTTAGTCAGGTCCCAATAGACAAGAGTCTTTCATTCCAATCAATTCTCCCCTATTTTTGTACAATTATGATTAGAAGAAGGCTAGTTTCAAGGGCTCCTGACCCAATCACCTCACCACAAGCTTTTAAGTGATTTTGGTTACAATTTATTCGTAAAGATCCAAATCTAATATCTTATTCCACATTTTTTTTATGATATTGATCTATGTTATTCAATATAAGCTCCAAATTATGATAGTTTTGTAATTTCTTTAATTTCTAAGAGTAAACTATGAATCTTTACTTGTGATATTGGAAATGTCTTCATATATAATGCAAAAGTATTTATACTTATTGTGAGTTGAACCATGAAATTTTATTTTCCATTATGTGCAACAAATGATAACTAACATTCAATTATAATGTATATACACTAAATAGTGACGTTTCATAAGACAACCAACATTAAAGTAAATGCTAAATAACTTATATTAATCTCATCAATCATCACTTCAAACCATCTTAATTCGACATGTTCATATATTATCGCCTTCATTTTTGAAGTTCTTATTATCGTCAATAATATTATCTTTACAACTTAAAAGATAAAGATAAAAGTATAAATAAAAATATAACATAAATATGTGATATACACAGGTAATAAAATACATACAAGGTACTAAATTTTCAGTTAAGTTTCAAAATATACTCATCAAAAGATAATACATGTAAACTATAATAATAAAATTCATTAAAAATATCTACCCACTAATAGACAAGTTAATATGTGACCCATAATGAAACTTGATTTTATTCCCTAATAATGATATACATTAATTTGCAACCAAAAATCATCTGTTGGATTGAATTTTCAATTAGGTATCGAAATAAAACCGATAATAATATCTTTATCTCAATTGAATCACAAACAATATAAAATTCATAAGGTCAAATTTAATTGTAGCAAATATTTTTTACTTGAAATCATAAGGTCTGAAGTTGCACGTTATATCGGTGTGTATCAAGTGAGTTGAATTTATTTACTATAAATAACATTTTTAATTCGAAAGTAAATAACACTCATAAATTGATCGGTATAGCTAAATATAAATATAACTTGTAGAGCCGCTTTCCGATCCGCGACGGGAACAATTTAATATACTCGTGACATATGTAGCAATGCCACAAATACTATAAAAGCATACAAATCACTATAGTGTCTTGTTTATTGGTATTATTTTTTATATATTCTTTTATATAAAATGAATATCAAAACATACCCTAATCCATAAATTTTAATATAAAAATAAAAATTAATAATTTTTTTTCTATGTGACATGCATCATCATTCATCAGTCGCGGACACGTATGTTTCCGTCGCAGATAAGGGAAATGTATTATCAATTTCTTTTTTAAAATGAAATTACATTAAATTTAAAATATGTATATTGCAGTGTCACAAATGTCTTGAACTCGGGACATGTTGTTTTGTACACTAACACACTACCACTAAACTAACACGCAGACTTATTATTAAAATAACATGAAAGCAATTAAGAAAAGCGCATAATATTCTACAAATGAAAAGAAACGACGTAAAAAAGGAATTAAGGTTTCAACTTTCACCAATCCAATATCAATATGGCAGAGACAAATTAATACCCTAATTATTACAATGAAAGCTAGGGTTTGACTATGATGTTACTCCCAATCAAAAACCTTAGCAACAGTAGAGTTTACTTGAATAAAATAAACACCATCTGGCTTTGCTATCCAAGTGCATACATGATTTGGGCATTTCGTTTCCAGTTTCTGATCAAATGAGTGAAATGACTTCTTTTTACTCCCCCACTTCAGATCGCAGGTGAATAAAGTGGTGCCTAATACATTCTGACAAAATCCAAAATTATAATCACCATTGAAGTTGAGAGAGTGGGGCCCAAGATCATCATCTCTAGACCTGCAACGCAGCTGCAGTGATGAATTAGGGATCTGGTTTTGTATATGAACTGTGTATCTTACTGAGAAAAAACATGAGCTCCAAGCTGGTGAAATGGAAGAGACAGCTATCAAGAAGATGAATAATTGGACGAATTTCATCATCTTTAATTTTGATTGGATGAAGATATATGTAAAATTTTGTTTTGTTTTGTATTTGGAGTCTGTTTTATAGAGTTTTGATGGAGGGAGGGAATTAAATGTGAAATAATTATTCATATAATGCAAACAGATATTATTCATATTAATGATGTTCTATATGCAGACGACATACATGTATTCTATATTTGTAATTTCAGATAAGGTCAAATGTTAAAATTGTTAATGTACCTCAACTCTTTCTGGAAACACTTCAGTAAAGAGAATGTTATCAAAACACTCCGCAAAATGAAAACACCAACTCTTGAATAAGATAGCAACAGAAAGAATATGACGAGAAACACTCAAAATGTAAATTTTTGTGCGGATTATAATATATATAATCCGCACGTGTCTCACAACAAATAAATATTACTAAAAAGAGGGTAATGTTTACAAAAGAAACAACACAACCTCAACACTTCGCTAAGGCGATGTACAAACAAAACTCTCTCTACCAAACTACTAAATTATCAGCTTTAGAATGTGAGACTCAAAAGGTATATACACTAAACAACGAGGTTGTACGAAATGTTGTCTCAACATATTATACATTGCTACGTCAATCGTGATAAAATTATAGTGATTCATATACTTATATGTCATTATGTGATATTGCTACATCAATCGTGATCACGTTGAATTATGTCTGTCGCTAGTAGATAAACAATTCTTGGATATCAGAAATATTTATCACACTCTATTATATATTGGTTTGCTTCGATGTATTAAGTGAGGCGTACAATTAGGGTTGGGATTATTTTGTAGGGTTTGTGAATAAATATGCTGCAATTAAGGAAAATATCATTATCCATATATTATAAACTAGTTATAAATTAATAAAATTAAAAGATAATTTAAGAACTATAAATTTTATTAATGACATGATTTAATATAGCCAACCAAACAATAGATTATATATCTCATATATTTAAATGCTAACAAACAAATATAGTATTGAAAATTGATACCATACTATGTTTGTTTGTCACATATATCACATTTATTCCATCTTAATTACATAGTAAATGTCTTTAATACTAAGGTATTAAAATACCTAAATATAATATATAATATATACTTATTTATTTTAACAAAAAATTGGATATGTTCTAAAACAAGGAAATATTGCTACGCAATTAAATGTGAAATAAATATACAACTGATAGGTAACGCCTTAATGGGGGAATTAACAAAAAATTAATTATAAAAAATAGCTAATGAATAAATACGTTTTTACTTAAATATCTGGAGTACGAATCGCGTATACAAGGTATGAATCATATTTATCATATATACTAATATAGTATGAATTAGAGAGTTCATGTATGAATGGTATGATTATATGTCAATCATATCATTCATACGTATAAATGATATGATTATCTACAAATCATTCAATTCATACACAGTAAAAATATAATGAATAATATTAAAATATATAAATATGTTTAAAAATAAGTTAATATATATAATTAAAATATATTAAAATTTAAAAAAACTAAAAAAACTAAAATTTGGGGGCCCAACCCAAGCTTGCCCGACCCACATGGGCCTGGGCTTTGGCTTGAATTCCAGGCACGGTTGGGCCATGGACCAAGATTGGGCCTATTAATAAAATTACGGGGCGAGTTTGGGTATGGGAAAATCGGGTTCAACCCTGCTCATTGTCATCTTTTGGTAGGAGAAGAGAATGATGGAAAGAAATTGAATGATTGTTACATAATAATGATAAAGAAGGGTATTTGTGTACAAAAAGAGAGAAATGATTATAATTCATGTAATGTTATGTTAGAGACTAGTATTTATATTTTACTATCTTCTTTTCTTTGACTATTTTATATTTTGCCTAATTAACAAAAGGAGTATTCAAAGTAATGAGATAATTATGTTTTCCATTTCAAAAGTTATATACATATGGATATGGATGAAATTATCTATCCTATTTTGTGTCATATGCATGAGAGTATGTATCCTTGTTTCCTATTTTTGTATCTTGTATTTGGTATGAGTAATTTATTGCTCTATACAACATTAGATGATATGGACTATTTAATAGTTAAGAAAATATCTTTATTTGTATTTTTTACTTGAATTTATAAGGTCCAAAGTGCACGATATTTTGGTTTATATTGAGTGCCTTGAGTTTATTTACTATAAATGACATATTTAATTCAAACGTATATAACACTCCTAAATAGATCGGTAATACAAATTATAAATATAATTTGTAGAGTCTCTTTCCGATTGCTTATGTAGCAATGCTACGTAACACTATAAAAGTATGCGAATCATTATAGTTTTTGTTTATTACTGAAAGTGTCTACTCCATGCCAAGTTGTGCATAAGACAGTTCGTAAGACAGGTTGCACAGATTAACACACCCACACAAAGAATACATGAGTTGGTAACCCAGTTTAGTGCAACCACCTACGTATGGGGGGCCTCGCCTAATAATAGGATCAATCTACTATATAAGAACCTCGAGTTACAAATGAATATTACTCTCTAAGGACTACCCACACCTTAAGAACCCTCTTCACTCTCCAACGCTCTTTTCAAGTGAATTGAAGCTAATCTCTCCCTAGACTAGCCAACCCTAGAACCCGCAAGAACACACGACCCAACTATCTTACTCACATAAAACTTGAAGCAAACACGTCTACACACACGTATGCATGTAGGATTACAATACTTTAGAAGCGCTCAATAAAAGCTAACACTCTTCGCTAAATATGATATCACAATCTTTCGCTTGAATGGATGAACACTGCGGACTAAAGAGCCACGCATATATAGGGTGTCGCCAAACCCTAGTGGTAACCGCTTGTCTTGTATGCATATTTCTTTGCGTAGAAGACCTTGCATGATATCTAGGATATATTTACATGATCTTGGAAAGGAATAAATATTGAAATATCTCTTGTAGATGGCGCACACGTATTTTCAAACGTCCATATTGCTTAACAAGGAAATTACCATAAATAGGAGATTCTGGACAGCTGTCATATTCAGAGACAGATCTTAAGACAAATAACCGAAATTCTTTTACATAAATTCGCCAACATCTCCATGCACTCACAATTATTTATTATTTATTTTTTCTATAAAAGAAATATTAAAATATACCATAATCAATAAATTCTAATATAAAAATAAAACTAATAAACTTTTATCAACAATCTATTATTTATCTACGTGACATGCATCCATGGACGAAGCTACATAGCTTCAACATGCGGGCATGGACCCCACTGTGAATTTCACAAAAATTAACTATTATATAGTATTGTCTAACTATTTAAAATATATCATGTATATTTTTTTTAACTTAAATTGTGTAAACCTATCTTCTCGCAAATAGGGGTGTCAAATCGTGCAGATTGAGTCGTTATCAGGTCAACCTGATAACAACCCGACCTGTTAAGGTCAAACCCGAACCCAACCTGTTAAGGTTTTGTTGAACCCGAATCTGAACCCGACCTGCTAAGCTCAAACCCGAAAACGACACGAACACGATAACTTTCGTGTTGACACGTGTTTAGTATGTTTTTGTTATATTTTAGTGTGTTGTTTTGTCGTGTTTTGTATGTTTGTCCTTTGTTTCATGTCGTTTTATTGTTCGTTTTTACGCCGGTTTGTTTGTTTTTGGTTTTGGATGAAGGAGTTGGAAAGGAGATGAAGATGGAGCTAGAATTGTGTTGTACTCATTCTGTGGACGAAGCCAAATGGGGCAGAAAAGACCGAGGAGAGCACGAGGAGAAAGGCCAAGATGACGAGGCGAAAGTTGGGACCAGCGCCCGCTGGGGTGCCTCTGCAGAGTTTTTCAGAAGGCAAGACCCAGCGGCCACTGGCCCTGCAGAAATCATGTGCCAGAAGCACAAAGCCAGCGACCGCTGGCTGACAGTTCCAACTCTAGTTTTTATTCGTTTTTGGCGTCATTTGGAGAGTGGACGATTAGACTCAAACAAAAACACTTAGAAACATTCTCTTTACTTTCTTTTAGTAGATAAGAATTGGTATTTCAAGAGACTGAAGGGTATCCCAATCTTACTTTGTGGATTCGTAGTAATTTCATCTTAATGGAGATTTCTATGGTTTCATTTTTATCCATGGTTGCCTAATTACCTCTCTAGGGTTAGATTATCTTTATCTATGGTGTAATGCTTTAAATTGATCTTGAATGGTTGTTTGATTGGTGCTTTATGAGTTTTATATGCTTGATCATCATATAGAACTCTAAGATATGGAATGGATTGTAATGAATTGTTCTATGTCTCATTTGTAATCCAACAACCAAACTTTATAATCGGAAACGTAAAAAGGAAATTGTGTTTTGAATTTGGTATTTCTTTTAATTGTGATTTGGACACGTGAGTGATAATCACCGATTAGTTTTAAAGAACACGAAAGTGATTAGCTAATCAACTTAGGAGAATCTAGTTAAAAGCATGGTTTGATCGAATAAGTATTGAACCTAGATTTAAGATAATAGTTGCCCTAGACCTTTACTCTCTTGTTTACCTCATTTACCGTTTTCCGTTAATTTAGCTATTATTCTTATCTTAATATAATTTAGAGTGTTCTAGAACTTGTTTTACTCCATTTAAGTTCTTATAATCATTGCCCTACATAGTCTTCCACGAGATTCGACATTCGGGTCAACTTTATTCGTATTACAACTTCTTATTATACATTTTTAGTCGAACAAAATTTGGCGCCGTTGCCGGGGAAGGCTATAGGCATTTTGGTTATTAGGACTTGGTGTGTTTGTTTTTTGTTTTCTTCTTTCTTTGTTTTTGTAATTGTGATTGTTCACTTCAGTGATTGTTTTGTTTGTATTTTCGTTCTTGTTTTTGTTAGGAGTTTTCAACTGCAAGTTGCGTTTGACTTTTCTTTTTGTGGTGCTAGGTAGTGCATGCACGGACGCCGAAGTCTGAATAAGAGATTGGAACCCGTGTTGGACAACGTGCATCGAAGGAGGGAGTTACAAACAGTCAACCTGGACGAGGGTGTTGGAAATGGTCTAACATTAGAATTGGGATACCAGTCTGATCACTCAGGGAGCACATTTTTATAGGATATAGATAACGATTGGAGTGATACTAGCTCACATAGAGTGTTGGTGGCCCTTCAGATGAGAGATCTTGCTCGACCAGTGATTGGAGCAGCATTATCACCCATTGTGTTGGGACAAGCAGCTCGGAACTACGAGCTCAAGAATATCCACTTCAACCAGCTCTCGTCCTTCTATGGTATGCTGGCGGAGGATGCATTGAACTTCATCCGGGAGTTCTATGCTATAGTTCAAACTTTCCCACTTGGAGGATTGACCGATGATCAACTTAAGATGCGGTGTTTTCCGTATACACTGAAGGACAGAGCAAAGACTTGGTTCATGTCTCTGCCACCTAACTCTTTGCAGAACTGGAACCAAGTCTTGGAGAAGTTCATGTCTAAATGGTATCCGAATCAGAAGACTCAGGAGGTGAGATCACAACTGGTGAATTTCACCCAAATGGATGGTGAACCGCTCCACGAGGCTTGGGAGCGTTTTAAAGGCCTACAAATGCAGTGTCCACATCTTAATCTCCCACCGGAGCTGCTCAATCAATTTTTCTACGAAAGCTTGCATCAGAACTTTCAGTATATGGTTGATAATGAGGTTGGAGGAGACATCGGGAGCAAGACAGCGAAAGAGCTCACCGAGATATTCGAGACCATGGCGGATAACTCACAGCAAAGGAGGTCCAGAGGTCGAAAAAGAAGGTTAATGAAGCATCTTCGAGTAATGATATGGTGAGGCAGTTGGCGGAACTCACGAGGCTGCAGGCCATCCGAACTGCGGAGCAACCTTGGAAGGCTCATGTGGATGAGACATGTGGAATATGTAGAGAATTTGGACATGGTGCAAATATGTGCACACGTGGAGTGGAATCTAGGATGGCGTATGAGGAGCAAGTGAATGCTCTTCAAGGATTTCAACCACGACCAAAGTTTGATCCGTACTCGAATACATACAATCCAGAGTATCGATACCATCAAAATTTCTCGTGGAGGCAGCAAGCTCTGCAAGGACAGTAAATGCCGACTCAGCAAAGCTTCCAGCAATTTGTGCCACCACCACATCAACCACCTCTAGGATTTCCTAAAATTTCAGTTGAAGAGACTCTTAACAAGGTTATAGAGTCACATAACAAAAGGTTTGAAATAGTTGAAGCTTCGATGAGGAGAATTGAAACGCAAGTTGGGCAGTTGGCCGAGACGTTGGGAGAGTTAGTGCAAAGCAGTAGGAATGATAAACTTCATAGCCAGGGAAAGTAATTGAAAATGATTGAAAGCTGTCGAGCTCACGACATAAAACGAGCTCTATTTGGGAGGCAACCCGCACTTTTATCTAGTTGTTTTCGTTCTTGTTCTAATTCTTGTTTTTTGCTTTTGTTTTGTGCTGATGAGTCTTAATCGTGTTTGTGATGATGTAGGAGAGACCCAAGAGGAAGAAAGTCGAAGAGGAAGGGGAAAAGGTGCAAGAAAGGGGAAGAACGTTATAGCCAACGACTGCTGGGAACCCAACAGCTGCTGGCGATACGCGGTAGAAAGCAACAGAAGTCAGAGGTCAGCGACCGCTGGCCCAGTTGTGCAGAAAAAAAAAAACAGAATGTCTTAGGCAACGACCGCTGGCCTTGCTCTTTAGACGCAATTTAATCAAAAATTTTCCCCCCTTTTCCTTCACTTTTATCTTCTTCTTCCTTTTTCTTTTCTCCCCAAACCAAACCCTAACCTCCTAAATCCGCCAAATTCTTCCTTCCACTCTACAAATCTAAACCAAATCCTCCAAATTCCTTCTACCCATCACTTCTCCTTCCTTTTCATCCATAAATTTCTCCATTTCATCCACCACATTGAAAAATCCAAAATTTTTAATTTTGGTAATTTCCCTACTCTTTTCACTTTCTTCTTGCTAATTGTGCTTCTTCTCCATGTCTAGGAACATCCGGCGTCGTGTGGAAGAATCCAAGGAAGAAGAGGAGCAAACCGAAGCCCCGATGGAGAATCTCCAACTCACCCTATTCCATTCATCCAAATTTCCAATTTATGAACCCGTGGAAGGTCAAATTTTCTTACGATTACTTGCTTTGCCATTTAACCATGGGTGTTAATTCTATTGGGATTTGTTGAATAGGGTGCATGTTAGTTCTCAATTGCACAAATATTGGAAAACATTAGGCCTCTTAAAGCTTTCGGATAGTGGTAACTTAGATGGTTATATAGAATTGTCCTATGAATTATTTTCTACATTTGAATTTGGTGATGGACATAATTCTTTTCACTGTAGGCTTTTAGGGAATAATGTTACTGTGACTAGAACTATTATGTGCTCTGTTTTTGGATTCTCCTCGTCTAGAGGAGCAGCTACCAGAACCCCAAAAGGGTTTAATCCGGTAGCTGCTTGGTACGACCTCACCGAGCTCTATAATTGGAACCCGAGCGGCACCCCTAGTGGATTCATTAGGGATGACGCCCTTTTTCTTTTGCATAAGTTCATTGCTTTCAATATATCGGGAAAAACGGAAGCCAATAAGGTCAGTACCAATGAGTACTTTTTCCTATCTGCCGCTGTTAAAGGGCATAAGGTATGTATTTCTTCCTTCTTCTGGACTCAGCTCGAATGAATTAAATATAGGAAAAAGACTCATCCTGCATTAGCATATATTGCTTTTCGTCTTGCTCGTCACTTTGATTTTTAGGTACCACACAATTATAATGGGTACAAAGCCTTAACTTGGATGCCTTTTCTCAAGCATGCCGGCCTTCTTGATTCATCTAAGACTTTCTTCATTCCCTATGAACGAAGAGAATGTGTAAGACGCTTCCGTGAGCGTGAGGCAGCTCTTAAGCAAGCCGGAGGCGCCGGTCCATCTACTGAGGCCCCTCCCGAGACTGATGACCTCCCCACCGGTACTGATGTCGAGATGGAGGAGCGTGCTTACGAGGGAGATCAACAAGGCGGATATCTTGGAGGGTATCAAGGCGCCTATGACCAAGGCGGTTTTGCCAGTTGCTCCGGGAGTGGTTTTGGCGGAGATTATTTCACCCGGGATGATTTTAGATCCTTCCAAACTGACTTGTTTGGAAGGTTAGACACTCAGATGTCAGTTCTTCATTCCATGGATTCCCGTCTCGAGTCTCTAGATACACGTGTCTCCTCTCTGGAGACACAATGGGCTAGCTGGACCGGCATCCACCCATATCCTCCACCTTCATTCGAGTATCAGGATCCTCAAGATCCTTCGGCATTTTAGTTCTTTCTTTTTACTTCTTTTTACTTCGGTATCAGAGCCATTTTTGTGCTTAAAATACTTTTAAAATGAATTTTTTAAAATGAAAAGAACACCTTGATGATTCTTAGATCTCTGAGGAACACCAAGATAATTTCGAAATCGAGTTTTCTGAAAATGAAAATGGATTTCAAGGAAGCTTCTTAGTAAAA
>JAPKLX010000039.1:2452221-2483034 GCA_026898415.1 Leonotis leonurus
GATTCCTGATACACGAATTAACAGAAGAAATTTTACGGGCCATTACAGTGATTTTGGTTACCAAAAATTTATTCATTCCAATAACTTATTCCACAATTCCTTTATGATATTGATCTGTTATTCAATATAAGCTCCAAATTATGATAGTGTGATTTCTTTTAATTTCTAAGAGGAAACTATGAATCTTTACTTGTGTTATTGGAAATGTCTTCATATATAATGCAAAAGTATTTATATTTATTGTGAGTTGAACCATGAACAGTGGCGGACACAGGGGGTGCTAGGGTGGGCTGAAGCACCCCCACCAAAAAAAAAAAATATTTTTTTTTTAGTTTTTCGATGATAAATTTTTGACATAGCACCCTTTACCGTGGTACGAATAGCTCCCCTACCATCTCGATCCCTCAAAAATTAGTCGCGTTGAACGGCACGTAGAACCGTCAATCGCCTCATCAAGTTCTAATTAAATAATTATTTTAAATTAACAAATATTAATCAAAATTTAATTATTCAATTAATCAAAATTAATTAAAATATACCATTCAATTAAAAAAAAAGTCCACGTTTTATTATCATATTCAACCTTAACATAAATAATTAAAGTTCAATAACTTAAATTGTGTATTTAACTTTAAAATTAATTCTTCCCAGCCCAAATACATGAAATAGCCCAATAACTATTGCATATTTGTATTTGATTTGCTTTTCTTCTTCACATAGAGTTGCCCAAACGTTTTTCCTCATTTTTCACAGACTAGTTGCTAACTTGCTATCTAACTGGATGAAGCCGGATTCAACTCAGCAAAAATAAACGGTGAGCACGGTAGTGTAATGGAGAATTTACTCTTTTTTCTTTACTTTTTTCTTCTTTTACAACAAAGTATTGTGATTAATACAACAACTAAGTCTCTCTCAAATTCTCAATTATTTGTTTTTTATGTGAGTGAGTGAGTAAGTGGGCTCAGTGGGACAGGGGGTTGGAGGGGTTATTTAAGGTGGGGTCCGTTTGGTTATAAACAATTAAAACTTTAAAAGTCATTTATTTAATTTCTATCAAAGTTATAAAAAAATATAAATATTACAATGATATTTAAATTAAATAAAAATTGCAAAAAATAGTATTTTATCATATATTATCGGGCGGACTTTTTAGCCCAAAAACCCCGAACTTTTTAGGCCTGTTATTTTTCAGGCCTTCTTTTCCCAAGCTCAAACTCGCCCAAACCATGGGCTTTTGGGCAGGCCTATGGGTTCGGGCCATTTTTGCCAGCTCTACCCCTAAGTGAAGCAAATCAAAACACTGAGAGCACATGTGAAATAGCGCTGAATTAATATTTATAGTGGAGCACCCCCGGAGCAAAAATTCTGCGTCCGCCACTGACCATGAATATTTTATTTTCCCTTATGTGCAACAAATGACAACTAACATTCAATTATAATGTATCTACACTAAATAGTGATGTTTCATAAGACAACCAACATTAAAGTAAATGCTAAATAACATATATTCTCATCAATTATCACTTCGAACCATATTAATTCGACATGTTCATATATTATCGACTTCATTTTTGAAGTTCTTAGTATCATCAATAATATTATCTTTATTACCACTCAAAAGATAAAGATGACAGTATAAATAAAAATATAACATAAATATGTGATATACACAGGTAATAAAATATATACAAAGTAAAAAAAATCCAGTTAAGTTTCAAAAGATAATACATGTAAACTATAATAATAAAATTTATTAAAAATATTTACCCACTAATAGACAAGTTAATATGTGACCAGTAATGAAACTTGACTTCATTTCCTAATAATGATATACATTAATTTGCAACCAAAAATCATATGTCGGATTGAATTTTCAATTGGGTATCAAAATAAAATCGGTAATAATATCTTTATCTCAATTGAATCACAAAAATATAAAATTCATAAGGTCAAATTTAATTGTAGCCAATATTTTTTACTTAAAATTATAAGTTCCAGAGTTGCACGCTATATCGGTGTGTATCGAATGAGTTGAGTTTATTTATTATAAATAACATATTCAATTCAAACGTAAATAACACTCATAAATAGATCGGTATTGCTAAATATAAAGATAACTTGAAGAGCCGCTTTCCGATCTACGGTGGGAACAATTTAATATATTCGTGACGTATGTAGCAATGCCACATAATACTATAAAAGTATACAAATCACTATAGTGTCTTGTTTATTGGTATTATTTTTTATTTATTCTTTTATATAAAATGAATATCAAAACGTACCCTAATCAGTAAATTCTAATATAAAAATAAATAAATTAATAAATTTTTATTTATGTGACATGCATCATCATTAATCAGTCGCGGACACATATTCTATATTCGTAATTAACCATTTATTTTAATAAATCAATGGTTTGAAATTTTATCTGTAAAATAACTTCTATTTATAAATTAACTTCCATGTTAATAAAATAAAAAAAATATGTATATATGTATAATATATTAAAAAAATACATATTGGAGTCACCACATTAATTCAAGGCTCACGTACGTGGCATCACACGAAGTCCATTCATATTATCTCAAACCACAATTTTTTCAGCAAAAAAATGATTTGATTATATTTATATAATGTAATATTTAAATAATTATTAGGTCAACATTACAATATAATTCAATAATTTAGAGAATCTAGAATACATATAATGAATGTTTGAATTCTTGAGTTAGGTGTGTTTCATAATTTATTCTCTAAGATACTAATTATAAATTCTTCTGAACAATATAATAATGGATGGTGCTCTATTTAATAATTGGGAGATTTAGATCAACACTTAGGTCAACATTACAATTCATATAATTCAATAATGTAGATAATCTATAATATATATACACACACATATATATAGAATGAAAGTTTGAATTCTTGATTTAGGTATGTTTTATAATTATATATTCTCTAAGATATTAATTATAAATTCTTCTAATTAACAATATAATAACGGGTGGTGCTCTATTTAATAATTAATTGGGAGGTTTGATATGGTGATCCCCATAGATTTGAAGTTCTTTATTATATCTCATTCAAGATTTGAAGTTCATAATTTTATTTTTTTCTAAAATAAAATAAAATTAGTCAATTACTATGTGATTTACATACGTCGTTAAAAGACATGTTGAAAAATCATATGATATAAAAACAATCAAGAAAAAGAGTATATATGTCACACATATTTATATTACTTATTTGTTGTCTCATCAAAAACCTTCACGATGAAAACTCAATGAGAAAAAAATTGGTAAGGGAAAAAGGCTACAACATGATATAACATTCAAGATGTAATGTATACATTCAAGTCGAACTTTCAAACTTATTTTGGAAATATTCGCTCCCATGAAAATTTCCAAATATACACATTCTAATATCATAAATATATTCAGATAGAGAAATAGAGTATATGACATACAATATATATTTATTGCACAAGTTGTCTCATTAAAAACATTAACTAAGAAAATTTTGCGGGAAAAACTTAGAAAAAAGAGTACAACCAAAGGAAACATATATTCATTTGATATTTTGCAGTTTTATCAAAGGAGACATTCTCAAAATGAGATTGATGAGGTTCTTGAGGATTAAGCGATGCGAGCATTGTAATCCATAAGGTTAATAAAATAATTCAATTTAATTTTTTTAACTATTCACATATTTAACAAAAAATCAAAACAAGTCTCACTCTAGCTCGTTTGCTAGTAGATTGACACGTGAAGTCATGAGAATATTGATCGATGAAGAACTTTATCGATTTTGGACATGGTGGTTCGAACTACTATTGTTTTGGGGTTTGTCAAGTATTAATTTAAGTATTACTTAAGTTGATTCAAAAATAGTAATTTAAACTTGTTGTATTTTGATGTGGATGTATGATTTTGAATATTTGACAATTAATGCATATAAATATTTTTAGTGTGTGTATAAATTCTGTTTTTCGTATTATTTTATTTTGTTATATTATATTGGCATAACAAATATTACTAAAAACAAAAGATCAATTAAAAATATGAAAATGTTAAATTTATTGGAATATCAATGACACTAAATTAACGTCATGTATTAAATTATATATGACATTGTGAAAGAGTCATGTATTATACAAAAATGTGTGGGCTAATCGCATATAAATGATATTTTTGTTTAATATAGATAACATCAAAAAACTATCAAGTATAATAAAATAGATGACATTATTTTCGTGTCATGTTCAAATATAAAAATATCATTTAGAGCGCATCTATGACGCAAATAAAATGTCATCTACAAGCGCTTCATAGATGAGACATGTATATTTAACATTATTTTAAACACATATATGACTCGTTTTAAATTTCGTCCATGAGAGAATTTTATAATAAATAGTATTAAAATGATAGGTAATGCCTTAATGGGGGAATTACCAAAAAGTTAATTATAAAGAATAGCTAATGAAGATAACGAAAGACAAATAATAGCCACCAACATAATATTATTTAAATTCTAGTCATTTTTGTTTGAATTGTCATAAATGCATTTTTAATTAAATATCTGGAGTACGAATCGCGTATACAAAGTATGAATCATATATACTAATATAGTATGAATTAGAGAGTTCATGTATGAATGATATGATTATCTACAAATCATACAATTCATACACAGTCAAAATATAATGAATAGTATTAAAATATATAAATATGTTTTAAAATAAATTAATTATATATAATTAAAATATATTAAAATTAAAAAAAATAAAAAAACTAAGTAATTGCACCATTTAATGTTTATATAAATTTGTTTTTTAATGATTTTCACCCATTTTAAATACAATTAAAACTTCATTAAAAAATCTAATGATATCTTGAAATAAAATATAAATTATTTAAGTGAAATTGTTCAATTTTTATATAAATAAAAATTTACATGTAAAAATTGTCCCCTCTTTGACAAAAATCCTGGCTTTGTTACTGCATGCATCATCATTCATCAGTCGCGGGCACGTATGTTTCCATCGCGAACATGGAGAGAGTATTATCATTTTTTTAAAAATTAAATTACATAACCGCGTCACGAAAAACTTGAACTCGAGACCTATCATCTTGCACATTACGTAAACACCTTATTATTGAAATAACATAAGAGAAATTTAAAATAAATTAACAACATAAATAAGGAAGATTTTACCAATCCAATATCAATATGGTCAGGGACAGAGCTAGTATCCGGGCAACTCTAGGCCATCGTCCGGGCAGAGTTTTTTTCATACATATATATATATATATCTTACTATGTTTTCATTTCTTGTCCCTCATAACTTATGTGATTAGAGATGTAATCGAATTGAAAATTATAATGATCGAGTCTTGTTCTAGCTCAGTTCGAGTTTTGAAAATAAAGCTCGAACTCGATTTATTTATTATTCGATTTAATAGATAATTTGAACCCGAGTTTGAACACAGCTCGAGATCCTTAAATATTTGAGTTAGAACTCGTTAAAAAACTCATTTATTAATTATTTGAGTTGATACATATATTTTTATATTAATTCGACAACTTCGTAAACTAATTCCTTAAATAATTCAAACTCAGTTTGAGGCTCGAGTTCGGTTCATTTAGTAAGCGAACAAATATCGAACATGATTTTATCGAACGTAACTCCGAAGAGTTCACAAACATTTGTAAGTGAACATATTATGTACTCATGGAGCATTATATTATTGTTTAATATAGATAACATCAAAAAATATCAATTATAACAAAATAGATGACATTATTTTCGTGTCATGTTCAAATATAAAAATATTATCTTTGAGCGCATCTATGACGCAAATAAAGTGTCATCTATGAGCGCCTCATAGATGAGACATGTCTATTTGACATTGTTTTAAGCATATACATGACTCGTTTTGAATGTTATCTATGAGAGAATTTCTAGTAGTGAGCAAATATTATTTACCTGAAATCATAAGGTCCAAAGTTGCACGCTATATCGGTGTGTATCGAGTGAGTTGAGTTTACTTACTATAAATAACATATTTAATTCAAATGTAAATAACACTCATAAATAGATTGATATAGCAAAATATAAAGAAAATTTGTAGTCGCTTTCTGATACACGGTGGGAACAATTTAATATACTTGTGACTTATGTAGCAATGTCACACAATACTATAAAAGTATGCTTATCATTATACTGTCTTGTTTATAGGTATTATTTTTTATTTTATATAAAATAAATATTAAAATATAGGCTAATCACTAAATTCTAATAGAGAAATAAAAATTAATACTTTTATCTGTGACATGCATCATCATTCATCCGTCGCGGGCACGTATGTTTCCATCGCAAATATTACATTAAATTTAAATTACATAGTCGTGTCACGAAAAACTCAGAACTCAAACTCAAGACCTATGACCTTAGACATTAATTACCACTAAGCACACACGCTTATTATTGAAATAACACCAAAGCAATTAACAAAAGCGCATAATATTCCACAAATTAATGAAGAGAAACGACATAAAAAAGGAAGGTTTCACCAATCCAATATCAATATGATAGAGACAAATTAATACCCTAATTATTACAATGAAAGCTAGGGTTTGACGATGATGTTACTCCCAATCAAAAACCTTAACAACACTAGAGTCGACTTGAATAAAATAAACACCATCTGGCTTTGCTATCCAAGTGCATACATGATTTGGGCATTTCGTTTCCAGTTTCTGATCAAATGAGTGAAATGACTTCTTTTTATTTCCCCACTTCAGATCGCAGGTGAATAAAGTGGTGCCTAATGCATTCTGACAAAATCCAAAATTATAATCACCATTGAAGTTGAGAGAGTGGGGCCCAAGATCATCATCTCTAGACCTGCAACGCAGCTGCAATGGTGAATTAGGGATCTGGTTTTGTATATGAACTGTGTATTTTACTGAGAAAAAACATGAGCTCCAAGCTGGTGAAATGGAGGAGGCAGCTATCAAGAGGATGAATAATTGGACGATTTTCATCGTCTTTAATGTTTTTGTTTTGTTCTGTATTTGGAGTCTGTTTTATAATGTGAAATAAATATTCATATATGCAAACAGATATTCATGTTAATTAGTTTCCCGTTTATCCACAACGAAGGAGCCGCGCCCACTAGGCAGACGGCCACAGGTCATACCGCACTCTTCGCACAACAAATCCACTTTAAGGTTGACTTATTCGCTCAGCTAATCGTCGGCTATTTTATATTTTGCCTAATTAACATAAGGTGTATTCATAGTAATGAGATAATTATGTTTTCCATTTTAAAAGGTATATACATATGGATATGGATGAAATTATGTTTCCTATTTTGTGTCCTATGTATGAGAGTATGGATCATTGTTTCCTATTTTTGTATTTTGTATTTGGTATGAGTAATTTATTGCTCAATACAGCATTAGATGATATGGACTATTTACTAGTTAAGGATGTATCTTTATATGTGTACTTAAGGTTAAATTTTATGAGAAAATAGTGTAAGAAATATGAATAAATCACATTACTTCACCCATTTAAAATAATGATTAAGACCTATTATAGAGTATATCTAAATATATTAAAATGAAATTCTAATAACTACATTTTTTCCAATAACCATTTGACCCGGCGCATATTTTAATAAAATGTAGTTGACTTGAGTGGTAAAAGTGTTAAAATATACTCCATCCCACTAAATAGATCATGTTTTGACCAAAACTGTAAAAACTTTTTGGTCAAAAAGATATATTTAATAGGATGGAGGAAGTAGTTGATTTGAATGGTAATGGAAATTGTGACCCACAAAAAATATTTATTAAGTGTTGAAAGTAGTTGATTAGAATGGTAGTGGAGATTGAGACTTACAAAAAAATGTTATTTATGTCTAAAAATTGAAAATGCATGTTTATGTGGAACGTTCAAAAATAACAAAAACTGTGTGTTTTTGTAAAACGGAGGGGGTATTACTATCATATATGATCAATATAATTTTTTAATTCTAAAAATTTGAAAATTTAGATAAATATAAATGAAGTGATTTAGAAGTGCCACATATAATTACAATCATAATTGTATTAATAAGATATAGATTTGTATGAATCATTATAGGTTATTTATGTTTTAACGGGCAAGTATTCTAATGTGATTTCACTTTGAATGAGTGAAATTTAAGTGGTATTTGATTTAGTTTTTTAATTGGGTTGTGTTTATAAATGTGAGCTCTAATCTCCTCATCCGAATTTATAAATATAAATTAACACGTATATTTGAATAATTTTAAAATTTGATAATAATATTTTTATCTCAATTGAATCGCAAACAATATAAAATTCACAAGGTCAAATTTAACTATAGAAAATACTTTTTACTTGAATTTATAAGGTGCAAAGAGTATTGAGTGAGTTGAGTTTATTTACTATAAATAGCATATTTAATTCAAACGTAAATAACACTCCTAAATAGATCGGTAATACAAATTATAAATATAATTTGTAGAGTCCCTTTCCGATTAGTGGTGAAAACAATTTAATATACTCGTGATTAATGTAGCAATGCCATGTAATTCTATAGTATACAAATCACTATAGTTTTTGTTTATTCTTAATTAATATTTATTTTTTCTATACAACACCTTCAACAGCATCATCCTTTGGTACAATTGAGAACTAGACCCAAATTCATTATCCATGCTATGCTTTGGCACCCATTGTTACCTTATGATGCGAATGTTTGAATCAACTTTGATTTGTCTCCCCTGAAAGTCGACATAGACAATCTTCTTTTCTTATTTGACTTGTCTCTTCTTTGGTACAAATTTCTTGTGGACTTCAGGCTTAAATGCAGCCATGAAGTTTACTTTAGTACTTTGTTGGCTCTGAGTCCAACGTTTTTCAATGTTCACTGAACCTTTAGATCCATAAAGGTGAACTGGGGGAGTATAACGAGTATTTCTTCTGCTTGAGCCACTAGAATTTGAACTACGTGATGACGTCCCATGTTCATATCTATATTGGCTATAGTTGGAGGTGATTCCCAACGTCTAGTGTTTGAGTTACGTGAGTTATAGCTCATTGGACTTGATCCACTTGATGAAGAACATGTGCAATGGGAACATCTTGACTTAGGGCTTTGTCCCTTAAGATTTCTCTATTTAGATCGATGTTCAGTAGACTTAACTTTTCTCTTAGAGTTATGCCTTTCGGGGGCATTTTTCAAATGTACTTGGTTCTTAGAAATCTTTTGGTTTTCAGGAAATGTCTGTTTCCTGAAGTTTTGCCATTTAGTTTCAGGTGATGTACGTTTCCTGAGTACATGCTTTGGATTTTCAGTGGCAAATTTCTTTACCTTTCCCTTGTCAAGCAAAGTTCTCACTTCAGGATCAGTGATTGTTTTCTTTGCTTTCAGTTTGGGATTTGTTTCAGTGGCTTTTCCAGCCTCAGGTTCAATCACTTTTTCCTCATCGTGATTTGGTCCTTGTACAAAGGATATGATTGATATAGGTGGTTGTGGAACCGTTGAGAATCTCATAGTAGGTTTTTCTTGTCCATAACCAGACCTTTGGTCATTCCTTTTGGGTATTGAGTCCCACAAAGGTTTTGGTTTGTTTGACCAGACTTGGTCCAAGAGTCGACCTTTTCTTTGTAATACTCTATCCTTTCAGATAGAAGTTCATTGCGTTCAATTAATTCCTTGATTTGTGATCTTTGAAACAAGATCTCTTCAGTCTTGGTATCAAGGTCTTAGTTCAGGTTAGAGATAGTGATCTCTTGTTCCTGAGTCTTGAGAGAAACTTCATTGAGTTCTTTACACACTCGTTCAACAAGTTCATCTTTTTGTATATCATTGGGTATATTCTGAAAAATATTTTTAGGTCTTTTAGCCAACTTGGAAGTTAGTTTTTCATTGTCATCTCTGGTAATCACGAAGATAGCTTGAAGATTACGAAAATCTTCTGCTAACATCTCATATTCCTCCAAGGAGATTATTTCCTTAGAGGTGGAACATACCTCAATTGGAATCACTTCAGTTTTTGAGTGAGACTCGGTATCCAATAATGTCATGGATGTAGAATTGAAAGTAGTAGGATCAATGTTTTCATCTGCCATCACATGTGCATATATTACCTGAGGTGAAGAGTTTGAATGATTGCCCATCAAGCAATACTCCTTGAACAGCTCTTCCTCGTCCTCAGTGGCCATGAGTCCCAAATCTTCATCATCTGAAGAATCTGAGAAGTGTTTCTCATAGACTGCCATGGAAGGTGAGTTTATTTGATCCACATCATCTTCAACTAGTATCACATTCCTTTCATCATTGCGTTGATCTCTTCTCTATCTGAGTTCATCCCTTTCCTTCTTGCTAAGGTCGGGACAGTCAGGTTTGAAGTGATCTGGTGAACCGCACTCATAACAAACGCCTTTGTTATGTGGTCTTTCAGGCTTGGACTGAGAAGTAGTCCTTTCCTGAGTATTTGTTGTAATGGCCTCAGTGGATGGTGGTGTAGGCCTTCTTGTTCTGTTGTCTCTGTACATCTTTCTGTATCGACCAATCTTTAAATCTGCACGTTCAAAGCGTTTGGTCATTAGTACATATTGTTCCATGAGTTCAGCCTTTGACATACCTTCGATGTCAAGTCCTTCAGCTTTGGACTCCTTGACTGGACTCTTGTCAGCTTTGAAAGCTACTATGTTCTGAGTGGCAGCAGTTGATGTATTTTATCGAACTGGATTTGTGGATTCTAGTATCTTTTGTCGTGTTTCATGGTTCTTCAGAATACTGAAGAGACCAACGGTTGTGAGGGTGTTGAAATTTGAATGCCCATTGATTTGTATTTGATATGACAGTCATTCCTCACGACGTAGGCACCATACAATCTTTAGATTGATCTCCCTTTGCGTGTACTTCTTGGGATTCAGTGCTCTGACTGAGGTTAGAATTTGCATGATCCTCAGTTCGAGTTCACTGATTGACTCTCCTGGCATCTGCAAGAAAGCATCAAACTTTTGGCATTCAAGTGTTAGCTTATTTTCTTTGATTTCCTCAAAACCTGCACAAATTTGTTTGAGAGTATTCCACATGTCCTTTGCAAATTCACAGTGTTAAATATGAACGAGCATTGGTCGCTCAAGTGTTCCTGAAATGATGTGCTTTGCGTAGTCATCTAAGCCTGCGATTTTCTTTCCATCGCTTGTCTATTCTTGCATTGGCTTAGGGACAACACCTTCAACAGCGTCATCTCTTGCGTCAGATATTGCCTAAGGATACTTGACTAGTATCCTAATAGGTCCAGTTGTGATAATCTGCCACATCATTACATGATATGCCTTTAGAAATGAAGATACCCTATATCTCCAGTAGTCATAGTCCTCGATGGAAAATATCGGAAACCTGGTTGTATTCTCCATGGACAAAGTAGATATGCACTTGAATAGATAAGATTTTCTGAAGGATGAGTTTAAATGACCTTAAACACACTTAGGTTCAAGAAACAGTGATCGTTAAACACACTTCTCTGATACTACTTGTTGGTCCCAAAACGAGTATACTGAGTGTATTGGGGGGAGGGGGGAGGGGGGAGGGGGGGGGGAATACACTCAGTTAAAACTTTTTTAGATTTAAAGAGGTTTTCAGTGAGCTCAAATCTGAAGGGAGCTAGCTTCAGTAAAGAATGTGATTTTAGATAGCAATCCTTCAGTCTACACTTAGTATTTGACTGATGGACTAATATCTTAAGTAGCAGTGCGGAAGTGGTGGTTTGAAAGCTTACTCGTTTATCAGAAAAACTTAATGTTATAATTCAAGAGTGCTATTAATCAGTATTTAGTTGATGTATATAGAGTTAGAGAATAAATACTGAAAGTAAAATAGAGAAGACACATGAATTGGTTTACGTGGTTCAGAGATAAAAACTCCTACGTCCATGAGTCTCCATGTGAGTTGAGGGTTTTCAACTAAGTGGAGAGGTATCTTACAGTGACCAACCTTGAAGGTTTAATGAAAAATAGTGTCTGATCACTTCCAGCTAAGAAAACTAATTCTAAGCTAGATCTATTCTTCGGCTCTACTTAAGAACACACTAAAGAATATGAATCAGAGCTTAAGTGTTCTAGAATCTAAAATCTGTGAGCGACAGAAAACTTAAGAATGTTGAGAGCTTGAATGCGTATGAAATCTTGGTAACCGATGTTTGAAACGATTGAAGCAGCGGGGTATTTATAGGACACTCTCAAGAATATATCCGTTGTGAGAGAGGTCTTTGTCCGTAGCATTTGAATTTCTTCCCGTTGGAGTCGTCGTCCTTTTTTACCATTTTTGGTCTCTGCAGATAAGATTTGTTTCACATACTGAGATAGATTTGTTTCACATATTGAGATCTTTTCCAGAAGTGGTAATGCCTATAGGAGTAGCGTGACACTCAGTGATAAGCTTCAGAGTATGAGTACTTCAGTGCAGCAGTTCAGTGAACAATATCTTCATGCTTCAAATAGCTTTAGCTTCAACACTTCAGGACATGACTTTAGTAGCATGGTCCTTCAGTATTGACTAGTAAACTGAGTTATTGATAACTTCAATAGTGGTCTTGAACTTCAGTCTTGAATCCTTCAGGTTACGTGTACCTGTAAACTGAACTCCTTAACAAGTGAGTTCTAAAATAAGACTAAGGACTAGAATTCAATTTTGGACTTAATACATCTTCCAGGAGAGGTTTTGGAATTTAAATCAAAACCTTATAAATATTTCCCAACACCATTGATGTATTGTACTCATCATCTTCTCAATACCAAATTTCAGTTTACATTAATAATATCTTCCTTCTTGTATCTCCTTATTTCTTTCTTGTATATCTTTCTTCTCTTTTTGTATCTCCTTCTTCCTTTCTTATATATCTTTCTTCTCTTCTTGTATCTTACTATAGTTTTATAAATAGAATTTTCATTCTTTGACAATTTTTATGACTTTCAAGACTTTGGGACACTTCACTTACAATCAAAGGAAAGAACAACAGCTTCTAGTACCTTTTTTTAGGGCATAGGGCATAGGGCAAGGCACTTCGGAATGGAAAAGAGCATAAAATGAAGCTTTTAAGCATAAGAAAGCAAAAAATGAGCATCGTTCTTGGCCGGCGATTTTGTCAACAAACGTGTCTCGGACTGTACTGACTAAGCTAACCAACCCTTAAGTTTAAGTTAAGAGGAGTGAAATTTGGATTCTATTTCATAATAATTATTTTTAATTGATTTTTGTGTGTATTAAGTGAGTGAGCCAAGACACAAATTTCAAACATAAAATAAATGCATAATATTCTATAAATCAAAAGAAAAATAAAACAAACCAAGAAAACCCTTATAAAAAGGAAGCAGCTTTTATATATTAATCCAACATGGTAGAGACAAACACCTTAATCATTACATTACATGCAGAAAAACCACATTAATACTGCTAATGTCGTGACATGATCATGATTCATTTTACTGCCAATCATAAAGCTTATTAGTATCCCACTTTTGAACAAAATAAAGACCATCTGGCTTTGCTATCCAAGTGCATTGAAAGCTTGGGCATTTACCAGCCAGCTTCTGATCAAATGAGTGAAATGAGATCTTCTTACTGCCCCAGTTCAGATCACAGCCGAACAAAGTGGTGCCAAATGCATTCTGACAAAAATGAAACTTAGATTCACCATTGAAGCTGATATCACGCTGTCCAAGATCATCATCTTTAGACCTACAATGCAGCTGCAGTGTAGAACCAGGGATCTGGTTTTGTACATGAACTGTGAACTTTGGTGTAATAGCACAGCTCCAAGCTGGTGAAAGGCTGAAGACTATGAAGAGGAGAAATAGGACTGTTTTCATCATCTTGTGCTTGTGATTAATTTGGAGATATGTTTTTCTTCTATTTGGAGTCTTTTTTATAGAGCTTTGCTTAATTTCCTCACTTGAAGATGGGATTGTTTTAATAAATGTGTGAGTGTATTCATATTCATGAGATTAATTAATACAGAATGTGTTAATCTTTTAAAAGGTATCTAAAGTTGGATGTGAATATGTATATCCTATATTTGGTCCCATTTTAAAAGGTATACATAATCCACAGATGGATTAGATTAATTAGGTTCCATTTTTGAGTCATTTTTTGCATTGTAAAATGGTTGACTTCTTGTATAATATTTACTACATTATCTGTCATTTGATGTCTTGCATTTGTGTTCCAACATAATAAAATTTATCATTTGAATTAGAACTTTTTAATATGAAATATGTTATGATATAATGTATTATAATAAACAATTATTTGAAAATTTTAAAATATTTAAAAACTATATACCCTATTTGAATTTATATACTTATTTTAATTTATATGAACTTTAAAAATCAATTAAAAGTGATATTAGATGTTAAAATATAATTATAATATCATATTTGGTTAGGATGAACCCCTTATAAAATTAAATTGAAATAAAAAGTAAAATAAAAATATTAATTAAATTTTAATTGTAAACCATAAAATGTGAGAAAATTATTGCATCCCATTTGATATGACTCATGTACTATAATAAAGTAATTTGAAATTTATTGCTCTATACAATATTAAATGAGATACTATATAAGAAACACATACTTTTAATGACAATAAATATTTTATTGTTTTTAAAAAGAAGAGCAGTAACATGATGTTTATGCCATAATGATTGTCAATCTATGTGAAATAAATCATTTTCTTTGCAAAACATAGCATGCTTCGAAAAAAAGACATAAAATAATGTGTAGTCTCAAGGTAATAAAAACTTTAAATTTTTACCTTGTTTTGCTAAATTGGGTGCTCTCAAGAGATAAACCCAGGTTTTTTATATAAACTAGTTTGTGCACCCGTGGAATATGTTATTCATCAATAATTTATGCATAGAGATATTTAAAATAAATAATCGGTGGTTTTAGAACCTTAATCATAAACGATGGTTCGATTTTGTTAGAGTCAATGTTTACTCCAGCAATGTTGGATAGCATGTTAATAACATTCTGATGTTGGTAACATCTGGGTACAGTCAACATTCCTGGAGTCTACCTTGAAGCTGAACTTCGACTCTCCAAACGTAACTGTATATATGTAATCTTTGTCTTCCTCCACGTTCCCTATATTCTTTGTTACACTAATAGACGTGGGCTGCAGTTTGAACTCGTTTGAATAATTGGAAGTTAGTGGAATCATGGATTGAAGATCATGGGCTATTAGTTCCTATTTTTCAGGAGCATGATCCCCACTAACATTCTGCAGCAGTTTTTTTTGGAGTGGATTGCAGAGGTTATTGAGGGCTTTGGACGTGGGATTTGTTGCTTGAAGACCACGAAATGCTCCTCTATAAAAGCTGCAAGAAGTCTCATTCACGAGTACGTTTCGAGAGGCTGTAATCAGAGAGATATCTTCCACCCCTATCGATTCGTCATTTTTCCTGAAACGCAGTGAAGAAACGCACCTTCAACCACGCTTAAACTGAGGCGGTGTTAGGCAGCTAATCTGTAAACATCGACCACGGTATTGCTGGGCAAGCAAGGGTGGGGTTGAAGACCGAGTCGTCTTGCACTTTTCAGGTTGTTTGTTCGATCTTAGTATCGACTGTTTTGCTTGTTGTAACATTCAGTTTGCAGTCTTAGACTAGGTGATTTTATCATAGGCGGTAGTGCAATCCGTAGATAGGTTTCCTGGTGTAACTCTCTGTAATTTGTTCTAAGTTGCAATAGAGCTTGGTTGTCGTGAGGCAACGCGGGTTATTCATAACCCGCAAAATTATCCTGTGTGTTATTTATTTTCCGCTGCATGTTACTTGGAATGTTATTGACATTACTCGTAACATTACTCTACTAACATTCACACAGTGTTAACTAGTAGTAATTCGGGCACTGAATTCTTTCAGATTTCAAATCATGACTGTGTAGAGGACGGTTCAGTTATAATTTCAAAATTTTGAAACCATTATCAGCGATCCAAACCAGTAACTTCTATTTATTTTATCCAATTCAATTTATTTCTTATTTGTAAAATGTATTTTTATATAATTCACAATAACACATTAAAACTTATGAATATATTAATAATAAAATAAATTAAAAATCAAAATTTTATTTTGGAATTTGGAAATTAATAAAACTTTATGATTTTATATAATAATATAATATTATTTAAATTTTATTTTTATAGTCATTCTAATTTTAAAATTAACAAATAAAGCGACATTAAAATTTTGAAAAGTTAAATGATAATATAAATTATTACGTAATCATAATAATAAGAATTTTTAAATTTTCATATATATTAGTATTAATTTTTTGGATAGTTCATAAATATAATTCTAGCCGTTCTATACGGTTCGATTCCAAATCGTGAACTATCTTAAAAACGATTTTGTTCTGATTTTGAATATTCGAAGGAGTTAGGTTCCAAACTACAATCATGAGCACTTCTACTTCTGTAATTTTATAAATTTTAATTGGTTTAAATACTAATAATAATTAATTGATCATATAATAAAATTAACATAGTCATATTTATAAGTGTTATAATTTTTAGTTGTTGAGCAATTTTTTAATTAATATTGATCTACATATAATTTATCTCACAAAGAGTTGATTGTCTAAAAATATCTCTCATTGTGTTAACTAAAAATAAATATGAACAATTCATATTTTTATATTATATTATTTTTTATTATTTTATATTTAATAAAATAAAATAATTTTAAATATTTTCTCTAAAAATATTAAGACATCCATTAAAAAAAACTTTATAATGAACTTCTATGTATGGTCTCAATTTATAATGGATTGAGTTTCAACTTTCATACATAATATTAAAACATATTATAAAGAGTATTCAACTTTATAATTAGGAACATTATAATTTAGTAAAATATATTATATGTATAAGAATATGTATACATATAATTATTTTCAATTTACTAATGTGTTATAATTTTTTATATTAAATTTATATTTTATATAACATATATCAAATTAAATGTATTGTCGAGATCTTTAATTTAATATGCATAATATTGCAAATATTTTTACGAAGAAAATAAATAATTTTAGGAGAAATGTGTTATAGGAGAGAGAAAATAATCTATAAAGTTTTAAAAATTAATAAGCTAAACGCTAAACATAAACCAGATTCAGTTGTACATGTATATTATGATTTGTTCAATACTCAAGTTATCTTGTTGTTCTATTGGTTCACAATATAGCCTTCCTTATGAAAGGTATAGAGAACGAATACAATTAATTTATTTGAGCTATAATCTATATCTATATCTATATCTATATCTATATATATATCTATATCTATATATATATATATATATATTAAAACAAGGTTTTGAATTGAACATCAATTTCAATGACAATTTTGTAATTATATGTAAATTAATGCCTCATTACATAAATGTAAATTAAATGATTTAAGTTACTAATAAATAATGATTAAAACTTCCAAATTATTGGCAAACGAAAGTAATATTCCAAATTACTTGGCAAATGAAAGTAATAAAAGTAACTATTCAATTTTTTTTATAACTATACTTTTTAATTTTTAATTTATTTGTATGTAAAAACATGTACAATATACATCATAAATTAAATATTGTGATGAAAATTATAATTAGATATATACTATAAAAAATAATTTCATATGAACAAGTTACTATCATTTTAAATATTGAAATAACTATATATATATATATTAATCTATAATTAGGTTCATGAGAAAAAATTTATCCATTAATGATTAATCTATAATCAAAAATATATGCATAGTGGATTTTGAAGAAATCAAAGTCATTGGAATCGAATTGTAATTGGATCATAATCGATAATTCTAAAACCATAATTGTAACAGTCAATTATAATCATTTCTCGCATCATAATATATATATATATATATATATAGACACACATACAATTAATATATTTGTACATATACAAGATTTATACAATATATATGTGATTATTACATTTGTTCTTATATCATTAGTGATTATTTTTATTATAATTATATTATTCATTTATTACCCATATTATAGGTTACATGTATTCACTAAATATTAAGTCTTCAATTTTGTATAAATGATTATTTTTTCCTAATTTTATTCTTTATTTATTTGTGTCGAGACCAAATATATATGAATTGCTTTACAAAAAAATATGTTCATTGTCGGATTGTAAAATCGTCGTTTATCTTGATATTTTTATTCCATATATTTGCATTGTCCGTTTTAACCGTAAAATAGTTTATATGTCATCTCACTCTTTTTTGCATGTAAATACATTTAAATTTATCACTAATTGGAATACTGAAAAAAATGGCGAAATTATTAAAAATGATTTAAAAAATGATGAATTGTTAATCGAAAATAAGAAATTTATAAATAAAATATGTTATCAATTTTATCTATTATATATATTTTACAAATCAAACAGACCGTCATGTACAACATATGTTCTTACTCTATAAAAAAGATTCTTATATGAAATTAAAATGAGAAAATACATTAACCATATATTTGGATTAATCTATTAACTCGATGTTAGATTAAATATGATAAATTAATTAGCATGAAACCTAATAAATCAATTATATTCTTTTTATTGCATGTTATATTTGGTGCATAATAAATATTTAGTTGTAACCATCGTGCTCCACTAAAAATGTGAAACATTATTACTTTTTTTTTTAACTTGAATTTGTATGGACCGTTAAACGAGAAGTATATAACTGTGTGTTTTAAATAATTATAATCAAAATTATTTATATTACTTTTAACTCTTTTCGTGCTTCGCACGGGTACACAAACTAGTAGTAACTAATCAAGCTCTTAAATTATGGGATGCTTCATTATTTTTGCTTAATACAATTAATTTATTTGAGCTATGATTGCCCATTAGGCGGTACTCTTCCATGATCTTCTCTTGAGCATTATCAGTTATTAGACCTAGATCTTCATCATTTGAAGAATCTGAGAAGTGTTTTTCAAACACTATCATCGTTGTTGATGAGAGTTGATTTTCATCGCGTTGCGTTCAGTATTGCATTGATTTTTTCTGAGTCTAAGCCCATCTCATTCATTCTTACGGAGATCAAGACAATCATGTTTGAAGTGGTCCGGAGACTAACATTCATAGCATACTCCCTTTGAGAATTGTTTGTCAGAATTGGCAGTTTGTGAAATCTTTTTCTGAAGATTTCTTTCAAATTCTAAAACCTCAATTGAAAAATGATATACACAAGTCTGAAGTTTGGCATATTCACACTGAAGAATGAAGACCAAAGCTCAAGAATGCTCACACGAGCATAATGAAAGTCAAGCTTAAATCAGTTAAATAATGAAGTGTTATTTCCATAATCTAAAGTCTTATAGACACAAGGCTACTTCGTACAAGTTTCATACCTCTCTAGTCAACAACTAAAAATAGGAGTTTTCTCGTATGGAAAAGATCTCAAAGCAGCTCAACAAAATCTCTATTGCATGTATCTAAACTAACAAAAAGGACTTTGACTATAATGGGAAGAATTTTCAAATGCGACAAGCTCAATCTCCTCAATGGCTACTATTTGAGAGACGTCTATAAATACTCCAACACTTCTCCACTTCAAGATACTGTTACCAAGCAAAATCAAACGCTCTCAAGCTTTGTACTTTGAAAAGTTCTCTTTGCTCTCAACTTTCATTTCACTTAGTGTCACGACCCACCTTCACTAACTTGTAGTAATGATGGGTATAACCGTGACTCGGAAATAGAATATAGAAATGAATAAGAATAATGGTTAATAGCTCGAAGGTGAATACATGATAAGTACTTCAATGAATAAGATTTCGTGCACGAAACAAAACGTCTAGAAATACTAAATACTAAAAAGAGTGTTTGCAGCGGAAACTGGATCATTTTCTAAGTCTACATGTATGAAGACATGTAAACCCCCAAGAGTTACTGCTATGAGTTCGACAAAACCATCGCTGAGCACTTCTCCTTGACATCACAGCTCAACCTGCACATTTATAAATACATGCAGGGCTGAGTACAAAAGTACTCAGTAGACACATGCCAAAATCGCATTCATACATATATAATTGTCATTGTCGTAACATAGTGCAACATAGAGATTTTTGTCACTAAAGAACCTATGTTCACTAAAAATTCTTGTGTGATCTTAAAATTCGACTGGCCAGTCTAAGTTCTGGAGTAATCATACATATCTGTAATTCTGTGTGTCGGGAAAGTGGCCACTTTCCGCGAACACTGAACCGGCCAACCCGCTAAGATGACTCACGGTCCCTGGTGTACACTAACCTTAAAAGATATAAATCTTTAAAGGTCCGAAATCGATTAATTGTTCAACAGATACGCATCATACCAAAATACAAATATTTTCGACAATGCAATACTTCATAAAGCTTTTAAATTCTAAAGCATTTCTAAGCGAAAATAACAATTTGGTACAACGCATACGATTTTATTTGTAAAAGAAAGCCTACCTGGATCGTCTGGACTGACGACTGCTTCGTTCTCGAACTGCGGTCCTGACCTTTCGTCGTACCCTTTAAATAAACCTCGAGTGAGATAATATTTTCGAGCGCATCTAATATTTGCTAAGTGTAAGGAATTATTATCCTTTGTTATTTGAGAATTATTCTCGGTTCTTTTAACTCGGCTTAAATGATTCTGGAATAACCCTAATTCATTTAGTTATAACGTACGTCTTATAAAGAGTACTAACAAGGAGGAAATTATAAGGTTTTGAACATAACGTGGTCGAAAAATCGACATGACCTCTACGTTCATTCAACTTATCCCTCGTTTAATCAAAACGAGTAAACCAACTAACACACATCAACATTGCCCCATTCCACTCTCTCTCGAGTGAGGACTCCGTTCCTCCACTCGAACTTATCCCAACTAAATCTCAAATCGTAACAACAACAACAAATCAACATTTCAAACATTTCAACATTTCAAACATTTCAACATTTCCACTTTTCAAACATTTCCACTTGCGCAGTCCGAGTTAAACTCGATTTTGAACGTTCGAAAGTACTTCAAAAATTCTAAATTTCGAGATATAAGTTCAAGACATTTAAAGGAACAACTTTCATTTAGGAAATATTTTCAAAATCATTGCAGAAAAATTCATAAAAATTCGGAAATCAACCCCCTGTTTCACGTTTGAACTAAAACGTCGAAAACTGCACAATTGACTTTGAAAAATCATAATAAATTGGAAATATTTCCAATTGTAACGAATCAAACTTTAAAGTGACCATAACATCGTAGAGTTTTATAATCCGAAGACAAAACACATAAAATCATTTTACTCTATTTTTCACAAATTTTCAAAGTTAGCTAATTTCCAGATTTTCTCTAGAATTGACAGTTTGCGCAACCATTTTGAAAAATTCATAACAATTCGAAAACACAACGAAACGGGGTGATTCAAGTTGGAGATTACTCCTAACTCGATCTAGTATTTTATTATGTAAAAATTCTACTCATTCTGTACATAAAATGACGAAAGAAAATCCGGCAGAAACTGTCGTCCGCACTCATTTTCTTTTTAAAACATACTCAATTATAACCTACATACATGCTCGTCTATTCGATTCATCCGAGAAAAATCGAAAACATATAAAACAACAAGTTCAAAATAACTTCTCAAAACCTAACATGCTTAGATTTTATCGAAACTTAAAACACACGTTCATCTAACTCATACGAGCAATACTAATTATCGACATTTTTCGATTCGGGTTTGACCCGATAAAAATCGAAAAGGGCAGCCCCTATTTCACTTTTTCATCGTGCTCAAAATATGAAAATGAAACCGTAGAAACATAGGTAAGATCGAGGGCTACCTTTCTATTGGATTAGATTTCGAAGAAATCGGAAGAACGAGACGAACGAGACGAAAATCGGAGCAAAGCTCCTCCTCCTTTTCTCTTCTTGCTCACGCCAACCTTGCCTCTGCCTATCTCATGTGAAATCTGAATAATGGGGGTGACTTTGTGGTCTTTTTATAGGCCACAAAGTTGCCCGTAAAATATCTAATTATCCGGGGTCCAAAACGTCTTTTAGATATTTTCGATCCGATTCTTTGTTATTTATCTATCTCGGTTGAAACGAGAGTCAACACACTCGACTATCTTACTCGTTAAAAATATCTTCGTCTCTCGTGAACTAAAGTCGGGTTTTGGCCCGATCGAGTTGCACATAAATCGAGAAAATGTTTATTTATCGATTTCTCAAGTTCTCGAGTTCTCGGTTCTACTATTCACTGACGGCGAAAATAAAATTTTCGCGTATGGTCCGTATCGCGATAAAAGTGTATGTAAATTATCGCGCTGTGTCCATATCTTGGCTCGAACTTCAAATCCGGGCATTTGACTGAATCCCGTATTTCGCCTCTTAGATATTTCAAAATATCTAATTTGAAAATATCTAATTTCCAAAATATCTACTTTTGAAAATATCTAATTTTCCAAAATATCTAATTTCGAATGAATCCCCTATTTGCTCTTGCTACCCGTTATAATAACGTACTAATAGTCCGGGTTCTCGACTTCTCGATAAAATAATGTTCTCGGAAACATTCCGGAAAATCACGGCTCTCTTAGAAAAACATTCCGGACTTAACTTTAAAAATTAATAAAATTATCTCGTCTCTTTCAAAATGATGAATAGTGATTTCTCGATAATTACATCATTCTTCCGAAAGTCGGAATTATTAACTTTCCACCTTATCTCCGTATCGTAAAATAATTGAATGGAAAAACAGACGCTGCTTCGATACGAGTTCTCGAACTTAAATTATGACGATAAACGTCAAACCGAATTTTCTCGATTTCTTTCTCAATTTCAGAAATTTCTGAAATGACTTTTAACTCACATTAGGAGTTCTATTCTTTAATACGAGTCTCTAAACTTTCAACGGATCTTGAATCCCTCGTTTATTCATAAATTTTTCTTTTATTCGGGTTTTTAATTATCGGGGTATTACACTTAGGACACTCAAGAATCTACTACAAATCTTCAAGTGTGTTCTTAGCAAAAAAAACTTGTAACTGAATAATAGATCTAGTGTTAGCCTTGGTGCTTAAGCTAGAAGTGATTTGAACATGTTTTGTACCTCAAACCTTCAAGGTTGATCATTGTAAGACATATCCAATTTAGTTGGAAACTCTCGAATCACATCGATTCTCGTGGACGTAAGAGTTTTTATCTCCCAACCACGCAAACCAAATCTTTGTGTCTTTCTCTATTTACCTCTTCAATATTTATTTAT
This sequence comes from Leonotis leonurus, assembly GCA_026898415.1. Classification (NCBI taxonomy): domain Eukaryota; kingdom Viridiplantae; phylum Streptophyta; class Magnoliopsida; order Lamiales; family Lamiaceae; genus Leonotis; species Leonotis leonurus. Next base: position 2,475,596 of record JAPKLX010000039.1, read on the forward strand.
CTATTGATCTAACCTTCATATTGGATTGAAAAGTTATTAAGTGAAAATTGAAATACTTAAGCTGTTTCATTAAAGATTCTTAAAATACGAATTAATTCTTTTCTACCAACTTTCGCAACTCATGAAACTAAGATATTAGTCCATCAGTTCAACACAAGTTGTAGACTAAAGGATTCTTATCTAACTACATTACTAAATATGAAATTCCCCTTCATAAATTAGCACTCACTGAAACTCCTTTTAAACTAAAAATTTGAAACTAGTGTATCCTCATACACCAAATCTCATGTATTCTTGACCAACAGTTCGCTTAGTAAATGATCGCACTATTTTAAACACAAAAATATGTATAGAATAGAGCAAGCAGAGTATCGTATCCACGAGGACTGATAAACGAAAACACACTGAATAATTCTTCTAGAAATCTAATTATTATCTAGGTAAACAATGATATGAATAAGATCTAATCAATACGAAACAATAATAGAATAAACAAGTAATGAAGAGAAGAATTTCGATAATGTATCAACACTAAATCAATTAACGAATTCGACAATTAAATCTAATTATCATATTTTAATCCTAATGCATGTGAAAGTTCGCATAAATAACCACATACTTTCGGATAGGGCAGTCTATGATAGTGGACTAATTTAATCCCTATCTCCGCTAGGTCTCAAGAGAATTAAATCAGTTACAAAACGCACACAAATAATACCCTCCTACAGTTCTCTTATTTGCGCTAGGTCTCAAGGGGAAACATGTATTATGATCTATGGGATCGGCTATGAATTCAATTTCGGATAAGACATCAAAATCATAACTTGCATACAATAATAATGGCCAATTATCAAAGCATGAGAATTAAAATCATAAATCACAAACAAGCATAGGAAGGAAATTTAGGAATTAATACGAATCCATTAATCAAAATAGGTATTACAAAATCTCTAAAATCTCAAGGCGTTTAGCTACGCATAATGAAAGTAAATACTAGAAAGAAATAAGAGAACATGAAAAAACCCATTTGTAGAACTGTTGATATTCGGGTTGTCAATCCTTGATCACGATCTCTCCTCCGGGATGTAGAAAACTAATCTAGAATTTAAAACTATGTGAAAACAAAAGTATGGAATGGGAAAGAAACTGTCTATGACTCTAGAATGAAGCTCTTATATAGTGTTTTGGGTGTGAATAAGAGATAAGGTTTGAAATCCCATGGAAATAATTGAAAAAAGAGAAAAATGCTAGACTTCGGCGATCGCCGGCTGGGTCGCCGAAGTCACTTGAAATTTGGCCCGAGATCAGCAATCGCCATCCAGGTCGCCAATCTTGCGGTAATACCACGGCGAGCCCGACGCGATCGTCGTTCTTTTGATCTTGAGTTCGGCGACCGAAGTCCCGGGTCGCCGAACTTGATGTTCTTTGGTGTGAACTTGTTTTCTCGGATCCTGTACACTTGGGCCTCAACTCTCGATCCAAATTTTGGCCCTGCATGCATCCTTTCACATTGGTTGCATTATTAGGCTTCCAATCAACTCATTTATTCCACCAAAACGTATAAAAAGATATAAAATACGACCAAACGTAAAAGGAACACAAAATGCTAAAACAAACGAAATACGACACGAAATACTCTAAAATCCGATACGAGATGATATCAATCACATCAATAAAAGTATACAAAATGAGTGTTTATCGGTAAACAAACGAATTTCGAACAAACTTTTAACAAGTCAAGTCCCATACAGTGAATTAATAGTTTAATTTACCTACCACCGTAATTGTGGGATACTTTTGTGTGAATAAAAATAATTGTTGGAGCGTGCGTGTGTTAGCTTAATTAGTGGTAGTGGGGTTAATGCTCAAAACTTAGGTTTCAGGTTCGAGTCATCCGTGACGCGGCTATATAATTTATTTTAATGTAATCAAATTTAAAAAAAAAAACAATTGTTGGGTTTTGGTCGCTGATTTAGATTAGATTTTAGGGCATTCATTTAATTATGCTCGATCATCAGCATAGAAAGTTTTCTTATTAAACTTGTATATTGTTGTCCTGAAAACCCTTGTTAAGGGAGAAAATTTCTTACCATATTTATATATTATTAATACCATTATGATCATAATTTTGTGTGATACTCTTAAATTACTTCATTCATATTTATCTAAATTCTCATAATTTTAGAATTACAAAATTAGAATAGTATATATTCTTATTTCCATGTAGGCATATAATATCTATGTTATGTTTTTATTTTTATGTTTATCATATATTGTAGTATTATATACTATTCCATATTTAAGTATCATTTTCATAAATATAATATATATATATATATAGTGATATATTAATTTGATGTATAAATATATATTTTTTATAATTCATTTAATAATAATTTATATAAATTATATACAACATTTTCAAATCAAAATTAATAAATTTCATGAAAATGAATAGATTTCACATAATTTGAAAATAAATTAAAATTTATGATTTATCACATATGATTATTATAGCATATTTTTAATTATCTTATTATTCTAACAATCTATATATAATTTTCAATATAAATAATAAAAATTAAAAATTTATGTTTCTCTATAAAATAATAAGATATAAATGTAAAATAATATGTAATATTCTTATTTATTTATATATCCTATATTATATTATATGTAATTTTAAATCTATGAAAATTTATAAATTGTATAAAAATTTCTAAAATTCATATTAGTTTAAAATATTTTTTAATATATAATTATTATATATCATGATGATTATAACATACTTTTAATTAGGGGTGAGCAAATTCAAACTGGACCCGTAAAATCGATTCGGACTGGTGGGTTCGGTCCGGGTCTGGACTGACCCATCTATTGTAACGGTTCGGGTTAGGTCATTTTTTTAGGACCGGTGAAGTATCAGGTCGGTTTGGGTCCAGACCCGCTAGACCCAGAACCGACCCATACAAATAAAAAATATATATTTTTATGTTTAATAATAAATATATATATATACAATATTTTTTATATATATTTAATTAAAAATATATAAAATATTCTTTACACTTATTTTTATCTGTGAACTTGAGATTGAATTAATAAATTATTATATTATAAATTGATTTTTAATTTATATTTTTATTGAGAATTGAGAATATTTAATACTAAGATATGTTTAATAATTATGTAATTTTATTTCTCAAAAATTGTAGGTGAACATTAAAAAGGTAATATATATAACATGAAATAAAAATATGAATTTATTTATTTTTTCGGGATCAGACCAGACCCGGAGCTCGGGTCTGGGTTGGCTCGGTCGGTCCAGAGAGTTTTCTCGGTTCGGGTCGGTCCGGGTCTGACCCACTGCTCACCCCTACTTTTAATGATCTTATTATTCGAAATATTCACATATATTTTTTAATATAGAAAATAAAAATAGAAGAATCGTATTTTCTATTAAACAAATATTCACATAAATTGTATATTATTCGAAATATTCACATAAATTGTATATTATTTCATATTTAAGTATCGTTTTTATCAATATAAAAAAATAGTTAATAAGTATATTTGGATGCATACTTGAGAATTCTATAAATTGATTGTTTCCTGCCATTAGAGAATGAAATTGAGCTTCATTATTGCTCACGTATTAAGTTATCTATTATTAGTCGGTACATATTTTAATGTATTTTATTATTTTACTTTTACATGTATTTTCTTTTAGTTTTAATCCAAAAAATAAACATATTAGTTATTTGATATACTAATTAAAGAAATTCAAACTTAATTATGTATTTTTTGTAGAGCAAGTATTGAATTAAAATTTTATCATTTTATTCACAATTCCACACTTAGACCATGCATTTAGAATATATGCATATAAATAGATGAATTCATAAAAATAAATGAATTTGAAAAATTAAAACATTTCATGACTCCCGAATTCCTGAAATTAATTTGAAAATTCGTGAAATCTGATCCCGTTCGAAACCAATCTGGAAATTTTTTTCAGAACCGAAACCGGAATTTAAAAATTTTTCAATTTCAAGACTCGGAAGTCGCTAAATCCCGATTGGCACCGGGACGATTCTCACCCCTAATAATAAGGATGAAACTTGCATACTCTATCTAATTTGGTGGAGTGTAGTAAATCATTTCTTATATTCACAACAATCATTTATAAGCTCAAAATGGGACGGCTTTCGTCTAATCTCAATTAAATAAAATCTCCCCCACTCTCACAATAAACACACAACTGCAGTCACAAACACCCACTAACATGAAATTATTCTAGTAACTCATACTACACTAATTCATCACATTTAATGTACTCCAATACATTAAAATAGATAAATGCATAAAATAAAATTTCCAAATTATTATTTTCAGCATAATTTCGTATGTGTTCATAACGATTTATCATGTGATATATATCAAAAATTGACAAACAAAACAATTGTTCATCCCTTCACCATAATATTCTACAAATATCAAAAGAAAAAACAAACGAGTTAGATAACCATGAAGCAAAATACACAAAGGAAGGTTTTATTTAACCTAACATATATATGTGGTAGAGTCAGACACAAATACCTTATTACATATCACTCTTATATATGTAAGAGAAAAATCTCAATCTTAAAGACAAGATACGAAGATCATGATTTGATTGGCACCCAATCATGTAACTTATCAGTAGAAAACTTTCGGACAAAATAAATACCATCTGGCTTTGCTATCCAAGAGCATACATAATCAGGGCATTTGCCAGCTAGTTTATGATCAAATGAGTGAAAAGAACTCTTTTTATTGTCCCAGATGAGATCACAGGCGAACAAAGTGGTGCCCCATCCATTCTGACAGAAATGCCATTTATAATCACCATGAAAATTAAGAACATGGTGTCCAAGATCGTCATCTTTAGATCTACAACGCAAATTCAGTGAAGAATTAGGGATCTCGTTCTGTATGTGAACGTAGAATTTGGGTGTAATAAAACAGCTCCAAGTTGGTGAAATAGTGGCGGCTATGAAGAGGGAGATTAGGGCGAGTTTCATCATCTTGTCTTGTATATATATTTGTTCTCCTAGCTCTTTGGGGTCGTTTTATAGAGTTTTTGAACGTTACAATTTTGATGGAGGGAATTAAGTATGAAATAAGTATATAGATACGACTGAGTAGCTAATTATTGGGTGTAGTAAATATTAAGAGGTGTATTGAGGTGTTCATGATTATGGTTACGATTTTAAATGTAATCAAATCGTCGGTTAATGATTCTATTAGTTTGAAACCGTAATCGAACTGTACTTGTTACGGTTCAAGGTTTGGAACTAAAATCGATTACGATTTTGAACCGCCAGTCCCAATTTTGAATCAACGGTTTTTTAGAACCACCTTTAAAAATGTATATTTTTAGTATTTGAAAGTTTAAATATGATTTTATGAATATAAACAATGATTCTTTATAATAATAGACATAAAATTGAATTAGAGATAAACAACCTATTAAAATAAATGTTGAAGAAACTGACAGTTTACGGTTTCAAATATTTGAAACAGAACAGAAGTGTTCTCTATATTGATAGAGATAGTTATGGTTTTTGAAACTGTAAATTACTACATCCGTCCACCAAAAATGATTTACATCTTGTTATTTTGGGATGTCCACAAAAATAGTTTACATTTGAAACTTTCCTTTTATTGCAATGGACTCACCACATTTATTAAATACAACTCAATTTAAAATAATACTTTAAGTAAGACTCAAACTCAACTAACCACACATCACCATTAAAGTCAAAATACATCATTAAAACCCGTGTCTGGTCAAACCGTAAACCAATTTCATGAACGGAGGAAGTATGATTTAATTACGATCTACGATCTGCGATAATTTATGATTTTTTTGAACACCTCTACAAATATATTATGAAACACATATATAGTATTTACTTTATACATGAGGCTACTCGGATTTCATTAGGAGTTAACACATAATTTGATGAAATCAATAAATTAAAGTAATTTACGTGAAAAAATTAAAGTCTTTTGTACAAAAAGCTGTGATAATTAAAGCTAAATATTTGGGCATAGCTACAGAAATTACATGAACATAAAGCGAAACAAATGACTCCAACTTCCCATAAAAGCCACAATATGCTCGGTAAAAATAAATTACTTCCAAAATCACCTCTTACCGTTACTATTATCTTATTAATTTGAATTTAAATAAAATTAAATCGACTCGTTTGATCCAAATAGATATGATATATTCAATCAAAGTTCATATATCCATATTTATCTGGATTAATTAATATAATCCACTTATCTTCAAGAGAGAAAAGGTGTTAACCTTAATAAATAAATCTAATTAAATCAGGCGGCTAATGACCATTCTCTATAAAAGATACTGTTAATAAAGCATTAAAAGAACATTTAACAATTTATTGGGCACGAAAAGAAATAATGGGCTCTGAGCGTTGGGAGTTACATTTTCTGAGTCTTTTTTTTTTAATTCAAAAGTTTTCGAATTCCTTTTCTCACCTTTTCTTGTGCCAATTGTTCTTTCTTGTGCCAATTGTTCGATCATTTGATAACCCAGATCGAATGATCTTTAACAAATAAATGATCACTATGAAAAATTTAATCAAATAAATGATCACTATGAAAAATTTAATCGATCCTTTTTCTCTGCATTACAACAAAACTCTCAAATAGTTACACTTGAGTGTAACTATTATGTATGTCACAAAATAATCTGAATCAAATGAGCTTTAACAAATAAATGTTCACTACGAGAAATTTAATCGATCCTTTTTCCCCGCACTATAACAAAACTCTCAAATAGTTACACTTCAATGTAACTATTATGAGTGTCTCAAAATTTTAATGCATGTCACTAAAAATTTCAGTGACATTTAAAAATATAACTATTAAATAATAATTTTAATAATTTTAATGACATTTAAAAATGTAACTATTAAATAATAATTTATGACACGTATTTGAGAGTGTCACTACACAAAATTAGTTACACCATTAAATGTTACTAATAATTTTAGTAACATGTATTTAAAATTTTGTGTTACCTATAACTATTAAATAATAATTTTAATGACATTTAAAAATGTAACTATTAAATAATAATTTATGACACGTATTTGAGAGTGTCACTACACATTACACCATTAAATGTTAACATGTATTTAAAATTTTGTGTTACCCAAGTGTCATTTGAGAGTTTTGTTTATTAAGAATCATTCTTTAATAAATTAATGATCAACCCAAGTGTCACTATTTGAGAGTTTTGTTTATTAAGAATTATTCTTTAATAAATTAATGATCACTATCAGAGATATTAAAATTTAACTGATCATTTTTTAATTGATCATTTTACCATACAAATCGTTATCTTTATTCTTGTTGAATAAGAC
>JAPKLX010000039.1:2483044-2522451 GCA_026898415.1 Leonotis leonurus
ATCATTTTACCATACAAATCGTTATCTTTATTCTTGTTGAATAAGACAGAAAACTCAACCAAGAACTAAGAACCATATCATGCAGTACGTTTTTGTAAGGCAGAAAACTCAACCAAGAACTAAGAACAGTATATAAGATGCAAATCTCATGTCCTCCCTCTGTCCCACTAAGCTTGACATTTTTTTGTAAAAATTAATAAAAGTAGTAGGATCCATAAGGTATGAAACGTCCAAAAAAAAAAGAAATGTGTTAAACTTAATGGGGACAAAGCTTGACATATTTTTGGGCACGATTAATATATAAAATAGTGTAAAAATTAATAAAAGTAGTAGGATCCATACCTAATGAAACGTCCAAAAAAAAAAAAAATGTGTTAAACTTAATGGATAGAAGGGGAAGGAGTACAATTTCTGTATAGCGGCAATAAAGATGGATTATCCACCTAACCCTTGTCTTATGCAAACTTGTGAGAATATGAAAACCCTTTAAATTGGAAATATATATATAGAAGTACATGATCGATGAAGATGAGAAGCAAAAGCTCATCATCACCCATACCATACCATATACATTAGCTAGTATGCATGATTATGATATGATGCATAAAATAAAGCACACATATATATATTGAAGGTGTATTAATGTCATGAGTGATCTAAGTATTAGTAGTATTAATGTCAGGTGTATCGAGGTGGGATTTGTGGATGGTGGCGAGGCCACCTTTCCGTCCCATTTCCTGGTAGCCTTGTCTTCCCAACTGCTCCTTCCGCGTCTGCCCCCCGCGGCTTCCAATTTCCTGGTACCCTTCCGTGCCTAGTTGTTCCCGTCGAGTCTTCCCCCCGCGGCTTCTCCCTAGGGCGAGGTGCTCTTGGGCTTCAAGGCTCTTGCCGCCGGTGCCGCCGGGCACCACCGTCTCTCCTTGCCTCGCCCTCGCGTCCAGTTGCTCTCTCTCTTCCTCTGTACTCATCTCCACCCCTTCCTTACTACCTAGCTACCTACCTCATAGCTCTCTCTATATATACATATATATGCAACCAACTGTGCATGCATGCACGCACCTTCTCAAATTAAGTTTAGGAATGTCTGCCACGTGTACTTGAGGTGCACACGTGGCTGGATACTGTGAAAGAGTGGGGCATGCTGTTCTTTACTGGGCCACTCATGCTGCTATTTGCTGCCACCACTGCATTTTTTAATTTCCTTTTCTTAATTTCCCTCTTTTTCTTCACTTTATTCTTAACAACCAATTCAATGTATTCAAAGATAAAAGTTGTCTACAAAAAATAAAAAAGCATAAAGTAATCATACTTACTATTATATTGGGAGAAGAGTCGTCGGTTGAATCCAAATGTCCATAACTTTGGACTTCAGATTCAGAATTGCTCTTTCTAGAAGCGAAACGGTGAGATGAAAAACCTCACTGCTTGGGTTCTCGGCCCAAATTCAATCATTATCCAAAACCATTCACTTATTTTATTATTTTTTGATTATTTTATGTTATTTCATTATAATTTCGTTCAATTCCTAGTTAAGATAGTTTTAGATATTTATTATCTCATTAGAGATATATCATATTCTATTAAATATATATCATATCTTATTAGATTCAGAGTTAATTAGGGTTTATTTATGTCAATAAATATACTAGGATTTTTGTATTAATTGAATGACACACTTTGATAGTAATTCAATAAATTTTGTATTTCCCTTTTTTATACGAATTGAAGAACGTTTGTTTTCTATATTATTTGTTTCGTGTCAACTCGTTGCAGCCAACGAGGGTGAGCATGATGGCGTCGGAGATGGAGAAGGGTGTGAAACTGTGGATGAGAGGTTGAGGAAGGTTGGGGTGAGCTGCGTCGTGCAGCCGATGGTGTTGTAGAAGATGGTGGCTGGTAAGACGTTTAATTGTTCTTTATTATAAGATTTTTTTTAAAATAATTTATTAATTGTGATTTATTATATTATAAGATTTTTTTTAACTTTATTAATAAAAGTGAAAAATTTAATTACGAGTGTTGGATCACAAGTTAATCCACAACAAATAAATGAGTGAAAGTATGAAGACTCCAAGAAGTTTGAAGTTCATACCTTTTGAAGTTCATACCTTAAGTTCAACGAATGAGTGTTGTCACCTATGCGGCTGGATCTTGTATTCGAGGTCAGGACCATTATCATCCACGTATATGTGTGTGATAATATATATGTTTAAACTCTAAGATCATTTCCTCATTCCATGAAGGTCTCATCGGCCATTATTAATAAAAGTTCATGTTATCATATTATCATTGTCCATTTCATGCATACACGTTCATATGAGAGCTTAGAAGTAGTCGACCCCTTTTGGACGTTCAACTCCTCGACCCCTTGTGTAGTGTTCGAGCGAATGCCGACCACACTTGGTGAGTTGGGAGAGTGACTCCTTTTGGCGAGCTAGGCTCACTAACCTCCGCCTTTGATCGACGGTTCTTATTGGACGATTCGGCCTCTCGAGGATTCTGGATTACCATTCCTACGAGACGAGCTGTATTATCTCCAATTCATTTCATCTTGGACGATTCGACCGCTTGGGATTCAGGATTACCGATCCCATGTATCGAGCTGTATTATCTCCAAAGTGCATATGATTCATTTTGGTTTCATTATTATAGACATTGTCTTTGTATTGGTTAGCTATTTGGTTTGTACAAATGGCATAGTCAAAGTTATAGAGGAGATGCTGCCTAATTTTCAAGGACAACTCTCTTATATAATGCTCACGAACACAACACCCCCTTTCTTCCCCACTTCTTTTATCTCTGCCCAGTCATGCCCTTGGCGCGTGCGCCGTTCCTCGGGATTTGGGGCGTGACAGCCTTAATATGACATACCCCTCACATCGATAAACATAACCTTCGTAACAACACAATAGATCTATATAACATTATTTAAGCAATGTTTTTATAAGTTAAAATAGCTTGGGATGTAAGCTATGCTGATATTCGTTTATATCAATGAGATTACGAGTGATAAAATATACATGATAAGTTTATTATGATTGATTTCTTTGTGTTGACTTATTTGTTTAATGTTGAGTTTGAGTTTGAGTTTGAGTTTAGTGTTATTCTTGACATGGTAACGGGATTTGAAGAAGAAGATGGTGAGTTGGTGGAAATTGATAATAGCTATAGAGCAAGCAATTAACTAAGTGAGAATGTATTGTGAAAATATGTAGGTTGACTATGGTGGGATTGAGATGCGTTTTGCATGCTCAATACTAACCTATGAATTTACATGCGGATCTTCAAGCTCTGGCGAATTCAAAAAAAATGTGGACTGAACTCTTCTAGGATGCAAAAGAAATTTAAATGATGAAAGTATGTTTATAGGATTTTGGAGCTTTGTTCAATACATGAAGGAATTATCATATTTATAGTTCAAGTCATTAACGAAAGTCATTAATGGAAGTCATTAACGAACATCAGCAAGAATTCATTGTGATTGAAGGCCCATAAAGTCATCAGACCGTCATAGGAGCTAGATAACAAATGTGGACATGATCTCAATCCACATTCATCTAAAGTTGGACTTCACTCAAATGAGCTCCAAATAGGTCATGAGTTACTTGGCTCAAAAGAAACGTTTTGGACCAAGTCCAATAACAAGCCCAAAAGTCCATCCAAAGTCTAAGGAGGCCGATGCATGGTGGGCGGTGGCACGGGTTGTGGTCCTTATCCAATTAATCAATCCATAAGATTAATTGAACTTATGAAATACATGATTAAGGAAGGTTCATTAATAATCAATGTGGGACAAATATTAAAATTCATACTTAGTCCTATAATCTCATAACTCCATTATTTAAATGACACATTTTAAGACATTATTTTTCACTCGTTGGGAATTGATTTAGTAAAAATGAATATACCATGACCATATATTCACGACATAGATTCACGTTATGTTATTTAATTATTATAAATTAAATGTCTTGTCACTTAAAATTTAGATTAAATATCATTCTCCACTACAATTTAATATCACAATTTCAACAACTTATATTCAAAGGTTTAAATTTTATAATAGTCATTTTAGTACAATACATTAAATAATAACTATGTATATGAAAATAGTATCCATTATTTTTATAATACTCTTGATTTATAACTACCACTAAAATAGAAATTACTTAATAAAAAAGATAATTGAGAAAATGATTTTAGAACGCAGTCCTCAAAAAGCACATTTGAGATCATGACCTATTTGGAAGTCCATTTGAGTGACAAAAATAAAAAAAGCACGCCCGGTGGGACTCGAACCCACAATCGCTTGATTAGAAGTCAAGCGCCTTATCCATTAGGCCACGGGCGCTCGTTGTTAATAATAAGAAGAGAAATATTTAAATACCTGTATTCATTCATAGATGTTCGCGGATTCAACGTTAATATTTTTGGATGAGAATTAGTTTTCCACTTTTTTGTTACACAATTAATTGTCACTTTAATTTATAAAATTTAAAAGAATTTTTTATAATATGATGAATAAAAAATAATATTTATTTGATAAACTAAATTTAAAAAAAATGAATTATCTATTTTTGAATTTATCAACCATAAAATTATTAAAAGGATATTAAACTTTAAAAATAATAATTATATACTCTATTTTAGTGGAATAAAGCCTAGTATTAAAGTACTCCCTCTCTCTGTCTAAAGAAATGATTTACTTTTTTTTGATTTGGAATGTCTACGAAAATTATTAATTACATTTAAAACTTTTTATTTATTTCAAATGAACTTGTCAAACTCACCACACATAATTCAATTTAAAATAATATATTAAATGAAACTTAAAATTCACTAACTACATAATTTAAAATAATATATCCAAATTTAATTTAATACATATCCCCAATTAAGTTAAAGTACATTAAAACCTATCGTGTCAAAACGTAAATTATTTTGACGAATAAAAATATAAAATTAAATTATTATATATAAATTTGAAATTTAAAATAAATTAAAATTAAACATGGAACATAGAATGCAACCTACCTTCTTATGATATAATTAGGGGTCAAAAATGGCACGAGATCGGGTACCCGACCCAAAGTCCTAAAGTTCCAATCAAGAAATATATATGTACATATATATAATATTTTATTTTTAATAATTAATATTGTTAGAGTTATTTCAAACTCTATAAATTGTTTTTGCCTTTCTTGTGTAGTACGTGGCCCAACAGAAAGTGAATAAGGAGTGCCACATAAAGAGGAAAGTCAGTTGAGCCTGACTTGCGAGAAATAGGAGGAAGTTGGTGAGGCTGACCTGGTCAACGACGTGTTGCGGGAATATCGCAACAACACAAGTGATAACCGCCAACTAACTCCATCATCCACGATCTATTCTGTCTTGGAGAAGAAGCTAGCAGCGTCTATAAATATAGAACTTCGTGGATGAGAGACTGACGTACTTTTTCAGAGATCTCTTAATATCTCTTAGCATTACAAGATTATCTGCTTTTTAGTGATTTCTAATCTCTTTGAGATTGTAGTTTTCGTGAGAGTAGTTGATAGAATAGCTAGAGAGATTCTACTATTTGTAACTACTGTTTTTACTCTTTTAATAAAACATTTTTAGTCGTGAGACTCGCGTGGGTTATCTTATTGAACCCACGCAAAAGAAGTTCTGGTGTTTCTTCGTTCGTTTGTGTGAGTGTGTTGTGGTTGGTGTTTCAGCAACACGCATTCTACAGTTGAGATACACTTTCAAGTGGTATCAGAGCCTCTACTCGACATAACTGAGTAAGGTCCGGGTTAAGTATCTCAACGCTGGTCTAACATGGATCCCACGTTCAGACCACCTGTCCTCGATGGATCAAATTACTCCTACTGGAAGACCAGAATACGGGCGTATATCAAGTCTATTGATAGGAAAGCTTGGCTGTCTGTCGAAAGAGGATGGTCACCTCCCAAGACCACTGATGCTCAAGGGGATGTTATTCTAACACCATCTGAGCAGTGGACGAGAGATGAAAATGATGCTGCCAATTTTGATGACAAAGCAATAAACGCTATTTATGCTTGTGTTGACACCAATATCTTTAAGCTCATCAAAAATTCTGCATGTGCTAAGGATGCTTGGGACACACTGCAAAGGCATTGTGAGGGGGACACCAGCATTAAGGAGTCTCGCTTACGTGTTCTTACCTCTCAATTTGAGAACATGCGAATGGGGGAGGAAGAAGACATCAACGGCTACACGAAGAGGATACTTGACATTGCAAATGAGTGTCAAGATCTTGGCGACCCCCTGAGTAACAAGATACTTGTGTCCAAAGCATTAAGAACGCTACCATCAAGGTTTGACATGAAGGTTACCGCTTTCACAGAATCAAAGAATGTTGCTGCAACAGAGTTCATGGATCTCATGAATAGTCTGAGAACATATGAGATGACCCTGGAGGAGCGTGCACCATCCAGCAAAAAGAAGTCTATAGCATTAATTGCAGGATCTTCTAGTGAGAGCAGAATTCAGGATATCAAGGACGTGACAAACGAGGAGGATCTCAGTTTTGAAGATATCAAAGAAGGAGATAGCGTTGCCCTAATAACACGCAAGTTCAACACTATGTTGAAGAAGATAAATCAAGGGCAGTATGTTCCAAAACCAAGGGAAACGGAGTCCCAAAAAGGCGAATATCAAACAACCAAAGGAAAAGAAGCTGCACCACCCAGAAATTTTCGAAAATCTTTCTCTAGTGAAGGGTTCAAGCGTGAGAAATTTGATTTCGATAAAGTTCAATGTAGGGAGTGCAGAGGGTTTGGACATTTCGCAAGAGAATGTGCCAACACATTGAGGAAACGTGGAAAGTCATATTGGGTATCATGGAGTGAAGATGAGGCTGAATTCTTCTCTAATCTTGATCGATCAAGCGATGAGGATGACGAAAGTGAGCAAGCCTCACAAGAAAAAACGGTAGCGTTGCATTCCTCATGTCTGGAGACATTTCTTGAAGATGAAAGTGATAATTTCTTGGGGTTTGATCCTTGGACGGAGTCTCTATCCGACATCGAAGAGGATGATGCACCTGTGTTGTGTGGTAACATGTATAACATTGATTCATACTTACAGTTAGACAATGTTGCTGCTCTTGTTTGTTCAACAGGTGAAGAGGATCTCCAGGAGAAACTCGGTCTCGAGTGTGATGACAACACCATGCAAATGATCCAGGAGTTACAGAAACTGTACGACGAACTACTCAAAGAGTGGAAGAAACAAGTGTCACACCTGGAATCAACCCAAAATGAGAACTCACGACTCAAAGAGGCACTAACAAAGACCGAAGCTGCTCTAACTCAAAAGGACATGGAATTACACAAAATGGCAACTGAACTTCAGAACGCAGAGGTCACCATTCGAAAATGGAACACAGGAACCTACACGCTTGAAGAGATGTTGGGCAAACAGCAGTTTGGCACTAAGGGTCTTGGCTATCAAGCTGGATCTAGCAGCCAACCGTATGTGATGCCACCTTTTGTCCCAAATCAACCTGATGCAGATCCATCCGGCAAGGACAAAAAGAAAAAGGTAAGGAAAGGTAAGAAACGTAGAACATATATCTGCCATTACTGTCTTAATCCGGGTCATATTAAACCTTTCTGTATTAAACGTTTAAAAGATGTTGAGCAAGCTAGCATGTCTTATCAACAGTCTACACAACATAGAAGGGTAAATCAAGCACCCAAGCAAATCTGGGTAAGAAAAGAAAAGGTAACCTGTCTTGTGGTGTATACTGCACTACGAACAAGTACCACGGGCTCATGGTACTTTGACAGTGGATGTTCCCGTCACATGACCGGCAACAAGGCATGTCTCTCGGACTACGAACCATTTGATGGAGGAAATGTGTCTTTTGGAGGTGGTTCAAAAGGAAAAATTATTGGTAAAGGTGTACTTAATGTATCTGGATTGACTGCCTTAAAAAATGTTTTGCATGTTCAAGGGCTTGTGGCTAATTTAATTAGTATAAGTCAACTATGTGATAACAACTTGCAGGTCAGATTCACTAAGGATGCATGTGAAGTGTACAATGACAGTGACATATGTGTTGTGAAAGGGCAGCGTTCTAAAGATAATTGCTATATGACTGATGATGCACGATGCTACAAAGCACAAGTAGATGATACTGTGTTGTGGCATCAACGATTAGGTCATACTAATTTTCGTAATCTTGACAGGCTGACTAAGATGGAAGCTGTACGTGGGCTGCCCAAACTCAACAAGAAGGATAAGATCGTGTGTGAGGATTGTCAAAAAGGAAAGCAAGTGCATGCCTCACACCCTGTTGTTCAACATCGAGAACAACACTTTGGTACTTCACGCTGTTTTGAGCTGGTACATATGGACTTAGTTGGACCTATGGAGGTTGAAAGTATTGGAGGTAAACGGTATGTTCTAGTCACTGTTGATGATTTTTCAAGGTACACTTGGACTTTCTTTCTTAGAGAAAAGTCTGAGTCATTTGACATTTTCAAAAACTTGTTTACCCGTGTATCTAATATGTTTGGTGTAAGAATCTCTCGTATAAGAACAGATCATGGACGAGAATTCGAGAATACTCAATTCACCATGCTGTGTGAAAAGAAAGGCATCTCCCAAGAGTTCTCAGCCCCAAAAATACCTCAACAGAACGGGGTAGTGGAGCGAAAGAATCGAACGCTGATTGAGATGGCACGTGTAATGTTGAGTGCCAAGAAGATTGCCAAACGTTTTTGGGCAGAGGCGGTAAATACAGCATGTCACATCAACAACCGTGTCAACATCAGACCTGGAACGTTCAAAACTCCATATGAGATACTAAGAGGGAGAAAGCCTAACCTTCAACACTTTCATGTTTTTGGGTGTGTGTGCTACATTTTGAATGACAGGGAGTATCTTACTAAGTTTGATGAAAAGAGTGATAAAGGCATATTCTTAGGATATTCTCAAAATAGTGTTTCATATAGAGTTTATAATTCCAAGTTACGCACTATTCAAGAATCTATGAATGTTGTGTTTGATGATGGAGCAACATTTACAGGAACAGAGGATGCAGAGGAAACACAGCGGGAGTTTGAGAGACCTAACAATGAAAATGTCCCTGATGTTGTGACAACACCCCAAGACACACAACCCCAACATCTGGAGGTTGACGAAGAGACTGCGGAATCTGAAGTCCATAGTGGAAGAGAAAGAAGAGAACCATCTGGAAGAATACGTGACAATCATCCAATCACTCAAGTCATAGGTAACGTACAAGATGGTGTTCGCACGAGAGGTAAGCCACCTGTTAACTATAGAGAGATGGTATGCATGTTTACCAAGTGTGCCACACTTCTCGGGGTAAGTTGCTTTGTTTCAAAAATAGAACCTAAACATGTGAAAGAAGCATTAACTGACGAATGTTGGATAAATGCCATGCATGAGGAACTAAACCAGTTTGTTCACAATGACGTATGGTACTTGGTTCCTAGACCTGTTGACAGGAATGTTATAGGAACAAAGTGGATCTTCAAGAACAAAACTGATGAGCATGGAACAATCGTGCGAAACAAAGCAAGGCTGGTAGCACAAGGATACACTCAGGTAGAGGGGATCGATTTTGATGACACTTTTGCCCCTGTTGCAAGAATAGAGTCCATTCGGCTTCTTCTAGCAATAGCATGTTATCTTAACATCAGACTGTACCAAATGGATGTGAAAGCAGCTTTTCTGAATGGAGAGCTAAAAGAAGAGGCCTATGTTGAACAATCAAAAGGCTTTGAAGATCCACACAAACCCAAGTATGTGTTCAAATTGAAGAAAGCTTTGTATGGTCTCAAACAAGCACCAAGAGCTTGGTATGAGCACTTAACAAAGTTCCTTCTTACATACGGGTTTGTACGTGGCTGTGTGGACAGAACATTGTTCATAAAAAGGGAAAATTCTAAACTACTCATTACTCAAATCTATGTTGATGACATGATTGTAGGCTCTACCTCACAGAAATTACTTGATGATTTTGCAGGTGCTATGGCAAAGAAGTTTGAGATGAGTATGGTTGGAGAACTGGCATATTTCCTAGGGCTTCAGGTCAAGCAAGGAAACGATGGAATATTCATATCCCAGAGCAAATACGCGAAGGACATGGTCAAGAAATTCCAACTGGAAGGGTGCAAACCCATGCGTACACCAATGGGGTCGAGCGACAAGATCTCAAAGGACGATGCTGGAGAGGATGTTGATCCAACACTGTACCGGTCAATGATAGGAAGTCTTTTATACCTTACATCTACTCGACCTGACTTGATGTATAGTGTTTGTGTATGTGCCAGGTACCAAGCAAAGCCAAAGGTATCACACCTTAAAGCCGTGAAACGGATTATCAGGTATGTTGCAGGAACACCAGATCTAGGTATTGCTTTCACTAAAGATACAAATCTGTCTCTTGCAGGCTTTAGTGACTCTGATTGGGCTGGTGACCTAGATGATAGGAAAAGCACTAGTGGTGGATGTTTCTTCCTTGGAAATAATCTCATATCCTGGCATAGTAAGAAACAAAATTGTGTCTCCCTTTCTACGGCAGAATCTGAATATGTTGCTGCAGGTAGTTGTTGTGCTCAGCTCCTATGGCTCAAACAAATGCTGAATGACTATGGAGTTGAGAGTAAGAGTCTAGTGGTGTATTGTGATAACATCAGTGCTATCAATATTTCTAAAAATCCTGTTCAACACTCTAGAACTAAGCACATTGATATAAGGCACCACTTTATTAGGGATTTAGTTGAGGAGGAGGTCTTAAAGCTTGAATATGTGACTACTGAAAATCAAACGGCTGATATTTTCACAAAATCTTTGGATCATGAGAAGTTTGTCAAATTACGAAAATCTCTTGGTCTATGTGTTCTCCCCTAACTCTGTTCAAGCTTGTTTGTTGCATCAGCATCTATGATAACATTCTTAAGGATGCAACTGTTTTATATGTTACCCCAGTACGGCTATAACATCGTCTCTTGTGAACTCAGAATATTATCTCAACACGTTCCTCCGCAGAAGCTCAGCATTGTGTGCCTATATATCTATACTTATTTATACAGTGTGGCAATCACCAAAGTAGTTTGGGGGGCACGGCGTTCGCTGCGACGATGCTACCTTACGAAATGGTGTAATCGCGACTGCTTTTGGAGGTTGAGACTAGGGGCACGGCGCTCGTTATGACGATGCACTCTATGTCAAACATATCTCCGAATTCTTGTGATTCTGCACTTCTTTGCATGACATATTCTGATAAGTTGAGTAGATGTTGTGAGGATGTTGGGATAATATGAGAGTTGCAGTAAAGAGATAATGATAAAGCGGGTAACTTCTTTTTATTTATTTCTGTGGTGGTTTGTTGTGTTGCGAAAACTGACCTCTCCCTCCTAAATTCAAAATTTTAAGTAGTTGGATTATTTAGTATGTGCTTGTTTCTAGTGTGTGTGCGGTTACTATATTTAAGCCACTAAAGTGTTAGCACAATACACTACATGCAACTAACTCTCTCTCCTGTTCTGTTTCTCTTCGTCTGCTACACCACGTGGGTGTTTTCCACCTCATCTCCTTGAAAGGCGAAACTGCCATTTCCACTTCCCCACGCCGCCATCACATCACTTCTAAAACCTCCCACCTCATCATTATTTTCTTTTCCCTCTTCAACCAAATACTCTCTACCCTTATTCCCCCTCATTCTTCATCGCTTCTCTCTCTCACCTAAAAACCTTCATTCCTCATTTCTCTTCCATCAATGGCGACTCCACCCTCACCAAACGACTTTGTACAGATGTTGCAATTTTTTATGGCTAATCCTGCGATGTTCAAGCATATGCAGGACTCTCTTATTGGTGCCTCTACTTCTACAGCACTTGAGGCTAGTGCTAACCCTACCCCTTCTGTACCTGAGTCGGAGGTTCTCATTCCACCCTCCTCCACAGACCCCACTGATCTACACCCAGCAACGCCCAAAGACTCATCCGAAGCTGTTCCAGACGAACCCAGCCAGGTACCGTTGGTTGATCCCATGGAAAACCCTACTCCAGACATTCCCATAGAAATGGAGGAACCCAGCCAGGTCCCAGTTGTTTTTGAGGGTGTTCTTGCCCTCGAGTGGTACCCAACCGAAGCTCAGGCAGATGTTGTCTTGGAGGAACAAGAAGGACCTACTACTACTGCTGTTATTCCGCCTTCCGCTCGCAAGAAGAAACGCACCAAGACACCTGCAAAGAAAGCCAAAGGAGCCCCTTCTCGAAAATCGAGGCGTACTTCGACGAAACAAAACCCCTCGGCCCCGATTTTTCTGGACCTTGTTGATGAAAGCAGCGCTGATGAAGCTGAAAGCTTACCACACACAAAGGAGCCTGACGACACACCAACAGAGGCAGAGGCCGTTCCTCAAGACAAGGAGGTTGGTGTTGGGGCTACAGAGGAGAAGCCCACTTCCACAGATGAGTTAGATCAGGTTCCGTTGGTCTCTCTTGCTGAAGCCAAAAAGGAAGCCGTGAAAAAGGGCAAGCAGAAGGTGGGCACGCCAAAACACAGCCCAGATGTTTCGCGAACACGGTCGCCAACACCCCGAGCTCCCTCAGATGAAGCCTCCTCTGATTTTGATATCAAGCGCGCTCACTCGAAAGAAGTGTATGATACTGCAGCCCTCACCAGATGGAAGGCCCTCAAGCGTGCTACGTTTCTCAGCGAGCGTGAAGTTGACAAAGTCTCCTTCAACAAGTACAATCTCTTGACCTTTCTTGCTGATTGAAAATTATTATCATCTGTTTCTGGGCTCAATCCTTTCGCGAAGGCCACTGTTCGGTCGTTTTATTCCAACATGTCTGTTGATTTTGGTGATGTCTCCTCAAAACACTATGGAAGGGTCTACTGTCAAGGACGTATTGTACACATTGACCCCTCCGTTATCAATGGTATCCTTGGGTTGCCCGATGTTGAACCCTCTGCCATTGAGGACCTCAATACAGTGGCTCGTGTTCTCACCGGTGGTCGTAAACACAGCTGGCCCCAACCTCTGAAAGCTTCGCATCTGAGCTACCTCTACTCGGTGTTGCACAAACTGCTCCTCTTCAACTGGAGTGTGTCCACCAACACTACGGTGGTGACACAGCCTCATGCCTGCCTTCTCTACTGTATCGGCTTAAATCTCCCGTTCAATCTTGGACGGGTGATGTTTGACTTGATGGCATCCATGGCAACCCGTCCTCAAGTCACATTTTTGCCTTACCCATCTTTGCTGTGCAGGATATTTCAAACACAGGGCATACCCCTCGGGAAGACAAAGGAGGCTGTTCCCGTTTACTTCATCACAAACAGTCTCTTTTGTGACTCAAAGTTCAAAGATCTTCCCTGGGGGACTCCAGCTGAGCCCCCTACTGCATCGGGTTCCCTCTCTGTTCGAGTCCACCTCCTAGAGAAGCTCCTCGCTGCTGTCCAGGAGCTTGTTGATCATGCCAAGCTTTCTTCCCAAAAAGGGGGAGATGATGCTGGGACACATGGTGATGACGAGGAGGAGACGGAGGTGGCTAAGGACGAGGAAGCATGAGGGCAGAACTGACTGTGAGGAGAGGGGCTAACTATTTGGGTTGGAATGAATGTTTAACTTTTGTTTGTTTTTTGTTTGATGCCCAACTTCTGATGCTGCAGATTATATTGACTATTGTTTTTGGTGCTTAACTATAAATGGGAATATAAATGCTTGGTTGGTCTATGATTGATTGGTTTCTATTTTAGCCTATGTTGGACTATCTGTGGTGGTCTGTGTTGTTAAGCATATGTGCAGGGGGAGTTCGGCATATAAAGAGGATTTCTTTCCTTGTTTTTCGTTGTGTTGGTTATTTGTCTTATGCAGGGGGAGACCATCTTGTAATGCTGAGGGAGTCCAGAGAGTAAGGGGGAGACGCAGGGAGACTTGATGCTGCTAAAGACAATGTTGCAAAACTTATGGCAGCAGCATGAGGGAATTTTGTGAAGAAAGCAAAAACAAAGGGGGAGACTGTTAGAGTTATTTCAAACTCTATAAATTGTTTTTGCCTTTCTTGTGTAGTACGTGGCCCAACAGAAAGTGAATAAGGAGTGCCACATAAAGAGGAAAGTCAGTTGAGCCTGACTTGCGAGAAATAGGAGGAAGTTGGTGAGGCTGACCTGGTCAACGACGTGTTGCGGGAATATCGCAACAACACAAGTGATAACCGCCAACTAACTCCATCATCCACGATCTATTCTGTCTTGGAGAAGAAGCTAGCAGCGTCTATAAATATAGAACTTCGTGGATGAGAGACTGACGTACTTTTTCAGAGATCTCTTAATATCTCTTAGCATTACAAGATTATCTGCTTTTTAGTGATTTCTAATCTCTTTGAGATTGTAGTTTTCATGAGAGTAGTTGATAGAATAGCTAGAGAGATTCTACTATTTGTAACTACTGTTTTTACTCTTTTAATAAAACATTTTTAGTCGTGAGACTCGCGTGGGTTATCTTATTGAACCCACGCAAAAGAAGTTCTGGTGTTTCTTCGTTCGTTTGTGTGAGTGTGTTGTGGTTGGTGTTTCAGCAACACGCATTCTACAGTTGAAATACACTTTCAAATATAATAAATCGGTATCCGATTCGGTAGTGGTTCGATACTAATTACCCTACTACCATTAATTTTTTTAAAACATTAAAACATATTACCGACTTATTTATCAAAAAATTGATACTCAATAATCAATTTTAGATTCGGTACTATTTTTTCACGAAAATGGGTTATGGACAGGACTAGTGATAACATTCAATGGATAATTAACAAATCATAATTCACAACTATAAAGCTTTAAAGACAAGTTATACAAGCAAATGCGATTCTATTTTATTGATATACAAACATGTAATTTCCATAAAATGGATTACAAGAAAATACATTATCCAAATTAAATAATTAATAAGAGTAGTAACGAAATAAAACCATGACATTTATCTTATTTATCTTATGTAATAAAAAAGAAATAAATTTAGATTTCCTTTTCCACAAAAAGAGATAAAAGAAAAGGAAATTGTAGTGATCGAGTTTCTTGTTTTGGGGCCAAAACCCTACCCTAAAAACTTTGAAGGCGGAAACCCACACTATATAAAGCCCTCCTCAAACACTCTTTACTCACAGCTCCACTTTCTCTCCTAAACCCTAATTTCACTCATTTTCACTACAATCCTCAGCAGTTCAATTCTCGTTTTTCTTTGTAAGTATGCCGAAAATTCGTGTTAATATCATGTGATTTGCTAAACGTCATTTCTGAACCGATTCGATGATTTTTGTGATTTTTTTTGTTATTGTTGATTGGTTTCTAGGTTTAAACGATGTCGGACGAGGAGAGGGAGGAGAAGGAGTTGGATCTATCCACTCCCGAAGTCGTTACCAAGTATAAATCCGCAGCTGAAATTGTTAATAGTAAGTTTTTTTTGACTTGTTATTCATCTCTACATTTGATTCCGTTTACTCGTATATTTGTGTTCGAAACGCTTGTTTTTAGGCTAACGTTTTGACAAGAATAAATTGTTAATTGTTTTTTATCATTTGCGTCTCTGAAAAGATCTTTGTTGTATGCAGAGGCGCTGCAATTAGTGTTGTCTGAATGCAAGCCGAAGGCTAAGATTGTTGACCTGTGTGAGAAAGGAGACTCTTTCATTAGAGAGTGAGTAGTCTTGTTTGTTTGTATTGGTTTTTAGGAGAACTTCAGATTTTTGTTCAAATTGATATATTAGGCTTAGTGTAGCTGTATATACCGAGTTTTCAATCTTTTTTTTTTGTTATAGACAAACCGGTAACATGTACAAGAATGTGAAAAAGAAGATTGAAAGGGGTGTCGCATTCCCAACATGCATATCAGTCAACAACGTTGTCTGTCATTTCTCGCCACTGGCCAGTGATGAAACTGTATTGGAAGAAGGAGATATCATAAAGATGTAAGTTTACATTATCTTTGCAGATTCGCATATGTATATATTGTGAGTGTTGTTTTGTGATTTTGGAATCTAGGATGCCGTGTGTTTAATTATGAATTTTATTTGCAGTGATATGGGGTGTCACATAGATGGATTTATTGCTGTAGTTGCACATACCCACGTTCTTCAGCAGGGACCAGTTACTGGGAAGGCAGCTGATGTTATTGCTGCTGCTAATACTGCTGCAGAGGTTGCGTTGAGACTTGTGAGACCAGGGAAAAAGGTATCTATTGCTCTTATTTTCTGTATATTTGACTTGTCATTTACTGTTTGCTGCCATTAATTGTGATGGTTGCAGGTACTGATGAGATTGTTGTTGATTTAGTATACTTGAGATTCCATGACTGCTTTATATTTCATCCAGTTCATGTAATTAGTATCTCTAGGATATGCATACAGGACATTTTAAATCTTTATAAGTACATCTTATTGGTTCCCCTAAATGATGAACACCTCTTATGGGCTATGGGTTTATATCCAGATGATGCTATATAGTCATAGTTACTCTGATAGGGGACACTATTTATTTTCATCTATACACACCACTTTTTTTGTAAATGTTTATTAACCTTAAGAATATGAGGGCAACTTTGCCGAGGTGATTGTGTACATGTGAATCTCCTCTTTTTCCCTGTTGCCTATAATGCTGTAGGCTTACCAAAATGTTCTTGTTGCCTTTTTTAAAGTATCAACCTTCCTTGGTGAGCTGACATTGTACTTTTGCTAAAACAATAAAAGTAAATACCAACTCTGTAAGCATAAAGTATAATTGGTAGTTACTGATAATTTATTAGTGTGGGGCAACTTTGCCGAGGTGATGAGTATGTTTATCTCCTCTTTTTCCCTGTTGCCTATATTGATATTGGCTTACTTTGATATTTTGGATGGTGCCGTGTTAATGTACCAACCATCCCTCGTGAGCTGACATTCACCCAAAAAACAGTGGTTCTTGACTATGTATTTCTTAAAGCATAAGGATGATCTTGTGAGCTGATATAAGCAATATTTATTGCTTGCATTTTAGAAAGGAAAGCATGGTTCTCTACATGATGTTAATATTTTTGAGTGATGGATTTACCATCCCATGAAACTCTCTGAAGTCATAGTTACACTGATAGGAGCCATGTTTTCTCTCTCCAGCCTTTTCAAAGTTCTCAAGATTCCAGTCACCTAGTCATTGGTTATTTAATTATGTTTTACTGTTACCCCTTCATTAATGTTTGGGGAACAAAGTAGGGAAATTGTTTTTATAGATTACACCATTTCTCTATGTACTTTGTTTAAGATTTGGCAACTTTGCCAGGTGATCAATTTTGGTATTGATTTCCTCTTTTCCCTGTTGCCAATATTATTGATGTAGGCTGTGTTTGATTATTTGAGATTGATGTATCTGATGTCAGTCTTGCAATTTTGTACAGCCAAAATTATAAAAACTTCACTTGTAGATGTTGTGACTACCCAAAATGTGAGAGCACTTTGTGTAACTTCTCTAACTGTTTAGTGTGCTGTTTGTGAATAGTTGAAACTTTTGATTGCTAGTTAAGTAGGTTCTTGAAGAATTTTGTGATAGATGTTGTGTATCTTTGCTTTGTGGTGCATCTTCTGCTTTCTAACTCTTTCATGTATTTCAATTGCTGGTAGAACAAAGATGTCACGGAGGCAGTCCAGAAAGTTGCCGAGGCTTACGGTTGCAAGATTGTTGAAGGAGTTTTGAGTCATCAAATGAAGCAGTATGTGATTGATGGAAACAAGGTAGTCTTAAGTGTCCCGGGTCCTGATACACGAGTTGATGATGCAGAATTTGAGGAGAATGAGGTGTATTCGGTCGATATTGTAACGAGTACTGGTGAAGGCAAGGTATGATTTTTTTTCTTCAACACCATTTATTTTCACAGTTTATTTTCATAGCAATGAATTCGAGACGCTGGATTCTGTATGAATTTTGCAGCCAAGAGTGTTGGATGAGAGGCAGACAACCATATATAAAAGAGCCGTTGACAAGAATTACCACCTAAAGATGAAAGCTTCTCGGTTCATCTTCAGTGAGATCAGTCAGAAGTTCCCCATCATGCCGTTTTCTGCTAGGTTTGTCATGATAAACTTTTTTGATTGCTTTTTTTTTTCCAATCCTAAACTAAGGATGATACTTTTACAGGGCTTTGGAGGAGAAACGTGCTCGTTTAGGCCTAGTAGAATGCGTGAACCATGAGCTTTTGCAGCCATACCCTGTACTTCATGAGAAACCTGGTATGAATTAGAGGACCCTTCAGAATTCAATCTCCTATGTATTACTGACTTCACATCAAACCTTATATTTTTATATCTTTTTGTAGGTGATCTTGTTGCTCACATCAAGTTCACAGTGTTGCTAATGCCAAATGGGTCCGACCGAGTGACGTCTCATCCTATCCAGGAGCTGCAACCTACAAAAACAGTTGATGATCCTGAGATAAAATCCTGGTTAGCATTGGGGATAAAGACAAAGAAGAAGGGTGGCGGCAAGAAGAAGAAAGGTTTAATATTAAATTCATTCGCTAGATTAATTGTTCCACCATATGTGTGTGCTTAAATCCGTCAATATGTGATATTGCAGGAAAAAAAGGAGATAAAACAGAGGAGGCAGCTGCAGCTGAATCTGAGCCTATGGAAGAGTCAACTAACGGCGCAGCTTTGTAAGCTAGTTGAGAAACGCAGTAAATCACGATGCGGCAATGAACAACTCAAGCTCCACGAGAAAAGAGAGACAAGATCTTGTTTAAGTTTGTATAATCTTAACCATGAAATGAAGTTTTGGCCGCAGCCACCAATTGTATTTGGTTGCTTATTAGTCATGAATGTGAATCTGACTTGAAATGCTTTGAAATGTGGCTTTTATTTTGTATACAGCTACTTCCCGACTTTTTTGTACTCGATTTTGTTTTTTTGGATAGAAAAGAATATTTATTAGTATTTGTCTTAATAATAATAGAGATGGAACTTAAATACTTAATTGTGTAACGGTAAGTATTTTGAAATTATTATTTATTGTCATTTTAGCTTGCCTATAAAATTGTTATTTCATTTATTTATATTTTAAATTTTTATCAAAATTTAAATTTAATTGATTATTTCTGTAATTTATATTTTTCATATAAAAGTAATAGTATATATATATAGTAGAACTAATTTATTTAATGTTGATCACGCAACGTTATAACAATTTGTTAATATAAAAGAAATTATCATGTAGTTTGCATAGTTAATGAAAAAAATCAAGTAGGATAAGCGAAACAAACACGATGCAGAAAAGAAAAGAGTATATGTATGTATATATAGTTTGGTAGTGGTGAAGTGTAGCAGAGAGAGAGCGCATCGAGTATGGGAGAGAGAAAAGGTGTAGTCGTAGAGTAGAGCAGATGAGATGAGATGAGCACACACGTGTTAGCCTACGCCTGCACTGCACTGCACATCACGCGCCACTTGTCGCCGCCCGCCGCGCCGGCCTCAAATCCAACTGCCCTAAACCATCTCACTGAGCTCAAGGTTTTCCCCCTCCTCTTCCTTTTCTGGACACCACCACCAACCTATTCTTATATACTCCTTTTCTTCTACATACATAATACTCCTAAAATATATATGCACATGGATCCATCCCCATATACATAATTATCTCTTCTTTTTTTTTTTCAATTTACATGATTTAATTTTTATTTTCACTTATTAATACAATTTATTATTACGATTGCTAAAGTAAAAATATAGGGGTAATACAAATATAGGGGTAATATATTTTGAGTTAATTATACAAAGTAGTCAAAAAAGATAGTATAAGATAAATAATAGCCACAAACAAAGTAATATTTAAATACTAGTCATTTTAATTTTTTCTGTACCAAAATACTTTTTTCATTAATTTATTAAAAATATAATAATTTAATATTTTTTTAGTCAAATTAAGAATATTAAATCTAATTTATGTAGAGAAGCAGCTCATTCAAAACAACCGCCGCTTCCCTCCTACGGAAACGCCGCTTCCCACGCAATCGACGGCGCTTCCCACCGCCGTGAACCCACCGTCTGTCCCCTTCCACCAATTCCGCGAAACACACCGTCTGCACCCTCCCACTGCCGCTGCGAACCAACATTCATCCGCATTCCACCACTGAAAAGTAGCGGCGGAACACAATGTCGACTTCCGAGGGAAGTCAGAGATCGTACGACATCGCAGACGACGAGAACGTTGTTTCCATTTTGACCGCCGACAACAGAGCACGAGGAGGAGAGGTATTTTGGCTAAACCTTAGTTATTTGGATTTGGGTATGAAATTGTGAAATTGGTAATGAATTGAAAGCTGATAGAAGGTTTCTATCAAAACTTGGAGAAACCGTCCAACATCTCACCAGAATTGAGAGGAACTGGCTGGAAATTCCGACATCCCAATCAAATTCCGGTTATCTCTTTTAGTATTTTATTTTTTTGTTATCTTTGAAATTGTTTATATGTTGGTGTGTTTTTTATTTTGATTGGAATAATTGTTGTTGTGAACGTAATTTTGATTGTGAAATAGTTTTGTGTAGTGTTTGTGGTGGTGATTATGGTATTGGTGGTTGCGATTATAGTGGTTATGGTGGTGTTGGCGGCGGCGGAATCGTATTTTGCTGGTTCTGGTATTCGTTTTCCCGATCGGTGTATGAGTGGTATGATTCTGTATGAGTAAATAAATATTTTGTTAAAAATAAATTTAGTAAATAAGTTAAGTTTAAGTGTAGGGGTATTTATGACAATTCAAATTCAAAATAACTAGAATTTAAAGTGTTAAGTTTGTGGATATTATTTGTCTTATACTATCTTTTTTGGTTATTTTATATTTTGTGTCATACATTTTTATATTTTAATTATTTGTAATAGATATTAATTCTAATTTATCTTATTTTACTACTTCCTAGTTTCGTTAGTTTAAGAAACTAAAGTGTTGTCTTTTAAAAAAAAGTAGGAGTGAGGTACTGTAAAGTTAAAACTTTTTCTTTTTTAGAAAAATGGTCACTATTAATGGAACAGTCCAATAAGAAAATGTAGTCACATTTAGTGGGACGGAGGGAGTAATATTTTACTAAAGGTGTTTATGGTTACGGTTAAAATTGTAACTGGTTAATTGGTACATTATTCTATTATTTTTAAATTATAACTAAACTGTAGTTATCGTAGTTTGCAGAATTACTTTAGATGGTTCCGATTTCGAACATCTAGTTCTTTTAGAACAATTTTAAAAATATATATTTTTACATGAATTTACAAGTTAAAATATAATCTTATTACTTATAAACAAAATTTTTATATAAATATAAAAATATTGAGGAACCAATAGTTCGGAATTGTCTATTCATGATTTTAAGTATTTGAAATTGAAATCAAGTCGATCGAACTATCGAGAATGACTACCACTTAGATAGCTTCTCCTACGGTTAAGATTCAATTATTTCGTTAACAAGTATATTTGGGAAGCTTTCTCTGACATGCAACATGTAACAATTTAAAATATCTATTTTCGCGTGCAAAGTTCATCAGATTGAACATTAACAAAACCAATGTCAAGCAAAAAATGCTGAAATTTTTGATACCATACCCACGGTGCTTCTTTAAGACCTTAGATGATTTTCCCAAGTTTGGAAAGGGGATGTAATACGATATCAAAATCATCAATTTTGGTTCGATTGTGATTTGTCTTTTTTAATACTATTAAGTAGGAATGGAAAAATAAACCCATCTCCAATTATCCTCTCTAATCTCTATATTAATTAGGAAACCAAATTTATAAATAAATCATGATGGCGACGGTCAAATGACGTAAGACCATTCAATTCCTAATATACTTGCACAAAATCATTACAAACATATACTAAGAAGGCTGTAATAATTAATATTATAATAAAAAAGGCGTACGTAAAAACATGTGTTTGCCTCATGCATGTCATCCAAATTTCCTCATGGTTTTGACCGCTGGTATTCCGAATATGGAATCTGTTTGTTTCCTTAAGACGACTGAATTCATCATAAACAACTTTTTTTCTCTATTTCTCCCTCTCTCTTTTTTTTCTAATTCAACTTTGGATTCCCATTTCTCCAATAGTACTATTTGTTTTAGAACCAATCCCATTTGACATTATACAATACACAGAAATGAGGTTAATTGTTTGGCAAGTAAAAGTAATGAAAAACTAATCCTCAATTAGCTCAAGTAAAATCAGAGTTCAATGATATCATTCATTGTCTAATAATGTAACACATCTTATGGTATTAGTAAGATTTTGACACATCATGATAAACATTTAAAATTTAAAGTGTGTGTATATATATATATATGGAATGAATCAAATGAAAACTAATCTTTAGATATGAACTCAGAACTAATATGGATCGTTGATCTCTGCATTTATGATCCAGATTAATTGTGCATAAAATGAATTGAAATTATAATGCATTGTCATATCATGCAGTAATATATTACGTGTAATGTATCAAAATAATGCATAACATGCATGTGTTTTAGTTCATGTATAATACTTGATTCTCACCCGATCTTGCACCTATATATATATATATATATAATATTTTATATCTTAAACTATTGATTATGTCACATGTCATTATTTTATCCATATAATAAGAGATGTTAATATGTTGTATTGCCTAATAATTTAACATCTCCTACTGTATTAATACGTGATATAATTAGTGGTGTAATATATAATTTATGTATTTTCTTTATACACCCTAAATTTTAAACTCTAATTAGACAATAGGTCATCTCGTTTACCACTTTGAAATTATTCCTTTGTGCTTACCACTAACCAACATAATATTAGTATTAAATGAAAAGAAATTCAAAACCAGTCGCCTTTCTTACACTCACTATAACAGCGCCCCCCGTTTAAAAATCACTTCATTTCCGCTCCCTATAAATACCTCAACAGGCTTTCCCTCTCTCACATCGCATCGAAAGCCTCTCATTTTATCACCTTTTTCTCAATCTCACTCAAATCGATCGTAACACATGGATACCAAAATCGCTTCCTTGAATTCATGCAAGCTGGCAACCTACAACGACTTCGGCCGCCTCCCTTCCAACGGCGTCGTTTCAACCGTCCAGCCTTCTGCCGTTCCGGTGAGCACGTCGGAGGCCACGCTCGGCCGCCACATTGCGCGGCGGCTGGTGCAGATCGGCGTCAGCGACGTGTTTTCTGTCCCCGGCGACTTCAATCTCACGCTGCTCGACCACCTCATTGCTGAGCCCGGGCTTAATGTGGTCGGCTGCTGTAATGAGCTCAATGCGGGTTACGCCGCTGACGGCTACGCCCGGGCTAGAGGCGTCGGCGCCTGCGTCGTCACGTTCACTGTGGGAGGGTTGAGTATTCTCAACGCCATCGCCGGTGCGTACAGCGAGAACCTGCCGGTGATCTGCATCGTAGGAGGTCCTAACTCCAACGATTACGGCACCAACCGGATCCTGCATCACACCATCGGCTTGCCGGATTTTAGTCAGGAGCTGCGCTGCTTCCAGACTGTTACTTGCTATCAGGTTTCTCTACGCTCTAATGTTTTTCAATTTGTGCATTTATTCATTTCTCGCTTGAATCGAGCGATTCTGTGTTTGGGCACACAATAATGCAATGTTTGGCTCTGTAATTGCTACTAATTTCTTACGATTTTGGGGTTTATTGTAGGCTGTGGTGAATAATTTGGAGGATTCACATGAGTTGATTGACACAGCCATATCAACAGCGTTGAAGGAGAGTAAGCCTGTGTATATCAGCGTTAGCTGTAACTTGTCAGCGATTCCGCATCCGACGTTTACTCGCGAGCCAGTTCCGTTTTCGCTCAACCCTAAGTAAGCTCGCCTTCTTCCTTTAATGTTTTCTGATTTTAGTTTAATGTTTGGGCTTCATTTATTGATTGAATGATTGTTTATGACTAATTAAGTTACTGTAATTAATGATAGAGTGGGTTTTGATCGGTTTATAGGTTGAGCAATCAAATGGGTCTATATGCAGCTGTTGAGGCCGCAGTGGAGTTCTTAAATAAGGCCGTTAAACCGGTGCTGGTGGGAGGTCCAAAAATGCGTGTTGCAAAAGCTTGCGATGCGTTTGTAGAATTGGCGGATGCTTCTGGTTATCCCCTTGCAGTCATGCCGTCAGCAAAAGGTCTAGTCCCAGAGCAGCACCCTCATTTCATCGGTACCTACTGGGGTGCAGTGAGTACAACGTTCTGTGCTGAGATTGTGGAATCAGCTGATGCTTACCTCTTTGCTGGACCCATCTTCAACGACTACAGTTCCGTAGGGTACTCTCTCCTTCTCAAGAAGGAGAAGGCAATCATTGTGCATCCCGATCGTGTGGTCATCGGTAACGGGCCTACGTTTGGTTGTGTTCTAATGAAGGACTTCTTGGTGGCCCTTGCTGAAAGGGTCAAGCCAAATAAAACTGCTTATGAGAACTACCATAGGATTTATGTTGCTGATGGGCATCCTCTGAAGGGTGCGCCTAATGAAGCGTTGAGGGTTAATGTTTTGTTTCAACATATTCAGAAGATGCTGTCGGGAGAGACTGCTGTCATTGCTGAAACAGGGGACTCTTGGTTTAATTGCCAGAAACTTAAATTACCTGCAGGATGTGGGTGAGTAGTTATCTCGCTTCCTCTCATTCTATACTACTAGCAATAGATACTCAGATTCACTTGCTTTACTTTAAACTCTGTTTGAACGAAAATCTTGGTTTTGAAGGTATGAGTTCCAAATGCAATATGGGTCGATTGGTTGGTCAGTTGGTGCAACTCTCGGTTATGCTCAAGCTGTACCGAACAAGCGAGTCATAGCCTGCATCGGTGACGGTAGCTTTCAGGTATGCACATCACAATATTAGTATATTTTGGCCTCTGCCTATGAAGTATGTCCTTTGACAACCATTTTGGTTGAAATATTTGCAGGTGACGATGCAGGATGTGGCAACAATGATTCGCTGCGGGCAGAATAGCATCATATTCTTGATAAACAACGGTGGCTACACCATCGAAGTCGAGATCCACGACGGGCCTTACAATGTGATCAAAAAATGGAACTACACTGGCTTGGTCGATGCCATCTGGAACGGTGAAGGCAAATGCTGGACAACCAAGGTGAGCTTGTGTCCAAGTTTCTACTCTTTCTTAGTTTCTTAGTTTCTACTCTTTCCACCTAACCTAACTCACTATCCCTCCTTAGGTTCGATGCGAGGAGGAACTTATTGAAGCAATAGATACAGCCACAGGTGTGAAAAGGGACTGCTTGTGTTTCATAGAGGTGATGGCTCACAAGGATGACACGAGCAAAGAACTTCTTGAATGGGGATCAAGGGTCTCTGCTGCTAACAGCCGCCCTCCAAATCCCCAGTAATTCCATCCAGTTTCTATCTATGGTTATTATATTTTGCTTTCTTTTTCATGTACTTCCTATTTCGAAATTTATGATGCTGGGCAATTGCTGAGACTTGATGTTGGCCTTCTTTATAATAATATTGAATACCCTTTCGTCTTCCATTTAACTCTGTTACCTTTCTTAATCACAATACAATTTTTTAATGTAATCATAACATACTAAAAATTGATATGGACTTTTAACTTTTCTTTACAGGTAAGACTTTCTTGGACTCCTATCTAATGCATAGGATATTAATTTCATTCTTATGTTAAAAAGTAAAATTCCTTTGATTTCTTGGATTCTAAGTTGGGTCTTTCAAAGATTAAAAAGAGTACAAATACTTTTAGTAGAAACACATATAATTAAGTTTTGAAATCTCAGACATAAACTTTTCAATGTCGTCAAAATTAAGTCTCGAACATAAATTTTTTAATCGAATAATTCACTAAACTAATTTATAATGCCAACCAAACAGCCCCTTACTTGAAAACTTTGGTACATGCTAGACTCTAGTTAATACAAAAAATGGACCTATTCCTAAATAGAGTTATCGTCGATTAAAGAATAGTTAATGCGAAATGGACGTATCCCTATGTAAAGATGTCAAGTTAATATTCATCCCTTTAACAAATTTTTTTTTTATTATATACTATAACCTTTCAAAAATAAAATCTTAAAGCTCTAGATTTATTATTTATAGAAATTGGGCTCGTAATATCTACTACACATTGTAGAAGTAAAAATAATAAATTAATTAAAAATTATTTAAAGTAAAATATTTATTTTTTTCGAACTGAGGGAGTTTTCTAGATTTTTTGTTATTAAGATGCAAAACATGAGTAATGTTACCGAAACAGAAACAAAGGTAAAGATGCCAAGCTCCACGACAATACCAAACAAAGGTCTAGAGTATTAAAGGGTTGTAAATGAATCGATTTGTTATGAGTATTCGAATCGAATCGAATTATTTGATTTATTTTTTAATATATTAAATAATAATATTTAAAAATATTAAATTTAAAATTCAATCTAATTCAAAACTTTACCACAACAAAAGTTAAAAATTATGTTGAAATTTATTTTTTAATATATAAAATAGGCTTTGAATTTAACAATTATATGTAAATATATTTTTATATATGTATATAAATATAAATATTAATATATAAATGTATTATTTATATGAATATTTACGAATATTAAATCTATATATTCGAATTCGAATCACTAAATTTCAATCGAATCAAAACTATTTAATTCGTTTACAATCCTAATACGAAGTAAAACTTTTAGTTTGACTTCAGTTGACGATCACTTACCATCTAACTCTAAACACTATTTTATCTTCCCAAAAATACCATCTTTATTTCATATTTCATTGTTAAACTCCAAGTCATTCATTTTTTTTATATAATCCCTACCACGCATTCCCATAAAGAAACTAACAAAAGTCTTCTTTATTTATTTTTGACAAGATAGCCAAATTAGTAGAAATTCTTCCAAATTTTATCCGGAAGGGGAACACGACTTTGACATATTTAGGATTAACACTCCCGCTGTATCAAATTAAACTTTAGTCGCAATTTTTCGAGAGATAATCTGTCACACAGTCGCTTTTACTTTCGGCATTGTCATATTACGCCAAATCTTGTATATCTTTTGAGTACGCCGACCTTTCTTTTCAAAAGAATTTATACCTAGTACGAATCGAGTATATTCCGTTCGACTCAAGCTCCTAATGCTACCTATCTAGCAAATTCGTGTTAATATCATGTTGATGGAATATTCTGTCTCTAATCTTAATTTTACTTTTGTAATGATTTCAATAATTTTGTACTTCAATAGGATTTTGAATTATAGGTATTTCAATAGGATTTTGTAATACATTTGCCATTTCTTTTTAATATTTTTGTAAACACCTAAAGTCGAAACACAAATATTAAGACATTTGACCAAACAAATTTTAGTTTGGCAGAAATTAGGATTGTTTTGAAGACACCTATTCCAATAATATGAATATCAAGGCTAATGGCCAAACCACTTTTCAAATTCTTGACATTTTAATCAATGGAACAGATATATGTTTAATGCGATTCATGCATTTACATGTGTTATTACATAGACAAACTATCAATTCAGGGATTCGAATATTTATAATCCAAATTGAATTTATTATTGGAATTGAACCGTGCAGGATAGTTCTAGTTACAGTTTTGAATTGACTTGTTAATAGGTGGGTAAAATCCGGACCGGTCATGTAACCAGTCAAAACCCGCTCATTTCAAAGTCATGGTTCCAGTTCCAGATCCGACCCGTCAAGTACGACCCGATCATTTTTTTTCAATTATTTTTTATCTTGAAAAATGATATTTTATAATATCTCGTGTTATATCCTTGATCGTAGACAAATACTTTGTACGTTCTAATTCAATAATAAATGTATACAAATAATGTTTACATACAAGTCATAAAATAATTATGATATTTAAGTGACTTTTGTAATAATGGTTAAATAAAATAAAAGTAAAGTATCGTTATTAAATATTTTCTATTTAATTAATTAATTTTAATGTAAATAAGTAGTAACTTCAGTCATATTGGAAATAATTAAAGATAACCTTGTCTAACATGCATGCATAATCCAAATATTATTAGTATTACGTAGTTTTAAGTTATTATTTCAAATATAATTAAAAATTGAAAATCAACAATTAATTATTTGGAATTCGGATTCGTTTTAACGAATTGGTGACTAGAATACTTATATGAATAAAATTTAGCAATACCCATGGGTGACTGATACCAAAAATATTCATGGGTATTCTCCCGGCTCGTAACTATTCATAATTTAATTAACGGTCTGATTCTGGTTTTAGGATCGTAACTATTTTAACAGATCCGGTTCAGATTTTACCCACCCATTGACAAACCTATACGGGACATTATAACTGCATTTACTACGTACAACTCAATTTAAAACAATATATTAAACGAGATCCAAATTTCATTTACTATACACAACTCAATTTTAAAAATATATATAAATATAACTCAAATTCCATTAATTACAAATCTATAAATATATTAAAATAAAATCACTTGCTATCTATTTTCCCGCCTAAACTTACAAATTTACATCTTCCCACCTAAAAGTCATGCAAAATAAGAGTTTGTCGAAAAAAAAAATTGCAGCACAACCGAGGCCTAAGCCAAATTCTGCAGCATGCTTGAAGCAAACATGTTTCTTAATTATAGCATCATCTTAAATATTGCACTAGCAATGTAAGGAAAATTATTTTATTATCTTAATGTCTTTATAAAAAAAATAAAAATAGAAAATGAGTACTTTGCTTTCAACTTTATATAAATAATTTTGTAGTTTTCATTAATTTTTTATAAATTATTTAATATTTTTATTAAAAATAATATTTTTATTAAAATTATCATTAATAATTAATTGTTTCTTCTTCTTCATTTTCATTTTGGATACGTTTCATTCTCTACTTTATAATTGTCTAAAACTCTATAGTTAAGTAATGGATAAAAATAAGGGTGCTATGGTTAAAATGCCAACTGTTGTAACAAAAAATGAAAAATACCCACATTGTAAAAAACATATGAAAAGTGTCTATTTTGATTGTAAATTACCTAAAATACCCTTAATTAAAATTAGATTTGCATCTTATTTTAAAATGTAGTATTAATTAATTATTTTCTTATTTTTGGCAATTAAAAAAAATATTTGGTATATGTTTAAAATTATACATCCAATTTAATTAAACAAAAATTATACACACCCAACACCACATGTACATATTATTAAATAAAAAAAATAGGAATATACACAAAAACAAAAACGCGGTCGGTTAAAACAAAACCCGGCGGCCGGATTTTGTTTAAGTACGACCGTGTTTTGTTTTAACCGACCGAGTTTTCGTTTTTTTTATGTATAAGTTACACTATAGGGTATTTTTCATAAATAACCCTAAAAATAATTCTTATTAATAATTGTTCAAAAATTTCTAATTGGCTTAAAAAAAAGAATAGTGTGTATATTATTATTTAATTTCTATCATATTTCTGATTTGTATTTTTTTTTAATTTTAAAAGTATTACATGAAAGAAATACATAGTGTATTAATATTTCATATATAAATATAGTAATTTTATTATCAATTTAAAGCTCGGAAAAGTTTAAAAAGAAAGAAGATGATTGAGATGTAAGAAAAAAAAAAGATTTTGATAACACAAAATATTAATTAGTTAGAAGTAATATAAATCGGAATTTAAAAAATAACGGCGATCAATGGTGATGAGATCGATAAAGTGTGAACTTAGAAATTCAAAGCTTTTGAGTTAGAAGATGAGACTCATTAAATTTTAAACTTTGATTGTGATTTTTTATTTATTTCCATTTTACTCATAATTTTAGTTGTTTGCGTGACAATTTGTCATCTATAAATATATAGAAAGTTGCGTGAATTTATAAAGTCACCATCCAAATTCCAATTAATGAAACTAATAATTTGGTATATTTTTTCTATAATCTTATTATTTAACAATTATTTAATTTATGTTTACAATTATATCGGTAAATGTTATTGAAAAATATGATTTTCTAATTTAAAACATTCATGATTTCAATAATCATTTTGAAAATCTGAAAATTATTTTAAAATATTAATTTGCTTACACTTAATTCAAAAGAATTTTGGCAAAATAAATCACTAACTCATCTCATTTTTTAGCATGAGTTTTCAAACTTTACAAATTAAATGATAAACTTTTAGTTTTTACAATTAAAACCTCACAAATTTCTTCCGTGATAAATTTATGAATAATAAACTAGAGATAAAAATATGTTGGCAAATAATAAAATTTCATCAAACAGATAATATATCACTCTTAGATCTTTGATAAATAACAATATGTTATTAATACATTAATATATGAAATAATTAGTTTAAACCAATAATTAACAAAATAAATATGTCAAATTTAATTTTAGTTAAAGCATATGAAGTTAATTCTATTTGATTCATTCACTGTATACATTAAGTTATTAATAATTTAATATCCAATATATAAAGTACATGATTTTAATGATTTAAGTACATTAAAAATAACATATTATTATTACATTAAATCGCGCAACTCGCACGGGTAAATCTAGTCTCATTAAAGTTAAAATATATTATTAAAATATATGCTGATGTCAAACTGTAAATCATGGATGGAAAGAGTATTTATTTTAAAATTTGATAGATTATAAGAAAAATAAGAATTTAGATAAGGTATAAATGTTTGTTTGGCATCCAAAATATAAAAAAGAAAAACAAGAGGGGTTTGTTTGGCATTGCCAAATATTATCACCATATTTTTTTTTAAAAAAATTGACTATATTAAATTAAAATACAAACGATGAAACTATTAATTCAAACTAAATTATTACCATTGTACTAAACACGACATTAACCCATTACCACCAAATAGAGTTCCATGTTCTCTTCAAATTTTTCTCTATACAAAAACTATCTGATGACGTCATCTCTTCCTTCTCCTGCAACTAATCAAACGCAACTACTGAACATGGAAACAAAAAGCGTTTCTTCAAATCCATGCAAGTCGTCCGCAAGAAGCGACGGCGTCGTTTCACCCTCCCATACGCTGGGAAACCACCTGGCGCGGCGGTTGGTGGAGATCGGCGTGAGTGACGTGTTCTCCGTTCCCGGCGACTACAACATGGCTCTGCTCGACCAACTCTTAGCCGAGCCGGAGCTCAACTTGATCGGCTGCTGCAACGAGCTCAATGCCGGATACGCCGCCGACGGCTACGCTCGTGCTCGAGGCGTCGCCGCCTGCGTCGTCACGTTTACCGTCGGAGGCCTGAGCGTTCTCAACGCCATTGCCGGCGCCTACAGCGATGATCTACCCGTCATCTGCATCGTCGGGGCTCCGAATTCGAACAATTACGGTTCGAATCGGATCCTCCATCACACCATCGGGTTGCCGGATTTCAGCCAGGAGCTCCATTGCTTCCGGACTGTAACTTGCTATCAGGTACTCTCTCTCTCTCTCTCTCAGTAATTGCGTTAATTTGGGTCAAATATCTGATAATTTGAGTTGATTTTAGGCAGTGGTGAAGAATTTGGAGGATGCGCCGGAGTTAATTGACAGGGCGATAAGCAGAGCGTTGAAGGAGAGCAAACCAGTGTATATAAGCATCTCCTGCAATTTATCTGTGATTCCACATCCCATCTTTGTTCCTCAACCTATACCCATTTCTCTTCCCCCAAAGTAAGCTAATCAATTACTCCCTTAATTACCTTCAATTTCAGATACTTTAAGATTATCTCTAGCCCCAATTTCGAATAAATATATATAGGATAAGCAACAAAATGAGCCTAGAAGCAGCAGTGGAAGCGGCGGCGGAGATGTTGAACAAGGCCGTGAAACCAGTAATGGTGGGAGGCCCAAAAATGCGCAGTGAAAAAGCAAGCGGAGCATTTATAGAATTGGGAGATGCTTGCGGTTATCCTCTTGCAGTGATGCCATCGGCGAAAGGGCAAGTGCCGGAGCAACACCCTCACTTCATAGGTACATACTGGGGTGTAGTGAGCACACCATTCTGCGCAGAAATAGTGGAATCAGCCGATGCGTACCTCTTCGCTGGGCCCGTCTTCAGCGACATTATCACCGTAGGGTACACTCTGGCGATCGACAAGAAGAAGGCGGTGATAGTGGAGCCTGGTCGTGTGGTGGTGGGCGATGGGCCCACTTTTGGGTTTGTTGAAATGGGGGATTTCTTGATTGGGCTTGCGAAGAGGTTGAGGCCTAATAGCAGTGCTTATGAAGAGTACAGTAGCAGGAGAAATGTGGGTGATGAAATAGAAATGAAGAAGAGGGAGGGGAATGAGGATGATGAAATGGGCTTGAGGATTAATGTTTTGTATGAACATATACAGAAGATGCTGTCAAAGGAGAACACTGTGGTTGCCGAAACAGGTGACTCTTGGTTTAACTGCCAGAAACTCAAGTTACCAGCTGGATGTGGGTCAGTACCTCTCTTCTACATCTCTATATCTTATTCAGTTTCTTTCTACCAAAAGAAATAGCATAAACATAAACTTGAATTAGATGAAAATGTTGTTTTTAGGTATGAGTTCCAGTTCCAATATGGTTCCATTGGATGGTCAGTAGGTGCAACACTGGGTTATGCTCAAGCTTTACCGGAGGAGCGTGTCATTGCCTGCATCGGAGACGGTAGCTTTCAGGTGTGGTACTATATTATGGATTAACCTCAATGAATTTATGAAAGATACATATGTATGAAATATAGGTGGCGGGGCAGGAAGTGTCGACAATGCTGAGGTCCATTGCGAATTTGCGAGGAAGAAGTGACAGAAGCAATTGAAACAGCGAGAGGTGCAAAAGAAGAGTGTTTGTGTTTGATAGAGGTGATAGTTCCCATTGATGATTCCAGCAAAGAACTTCTTGAATTTGGATCCAGGACCATGCTTGCTACTGCTCGCCCACCTAACCCTCATTATTACACTGCAAATCCATCGCTATCCAATCCAAAACATAAATTGGTGAGGATTAAAATAAATATAAAAAAATATAAAACCTAATATTAACTAAATTTAAAAATATAAATTTATTAGGTATATTTAAAATAAATAAATAAAGGAGGGGATGGAGCCGGTCCACCCCTGGATCCACAACTGATCATACTATAATTTACTATTGCTTATATATCTATATTTGTATTTCTTATAATACTTGAGTTTAAACTAGTGTGGATTGGAATAAAATGTACCCTACGTTGTATGTGACAAATTTCAAGAATGTACGTACTCGATCGATTATATTAATTAATACTATTGTTTCATTTTATCTTGCAATACTTTTTTACATCCACATAACAATAATAATAATGTATTTGCAGAGTTGAAACAATGATATATATTACTCCCTCCGTCCCGCTAGAATAGAGGCGTTTGTATTAAAATAATACACTCATCTACTTTTCAAACGCCTCTATTCTAGCGGGACGGAGGTAGTAGTATTTTAAACTATAATTGAGATAAATTTAGGTTTTTATTATATTTATTATGGAGTATGGATTTGTTTCCAAGAATTTGGTTAGTCATTTATTTGAACAAAAAAATTGAAAGGACATGTTAAGTTAGGCATTGAGCAATGTCCCTTGAAATAGAAATATATTATAATGTTAATAGAATAATAAAAAAAATAAGTTTTTTTGATTTGATTTTGTCTGAATTCAAATTGATGGAATTTAATTTAGTTTAAAAAATAAAATAAAAATAATCAAACCAAAATTAATATTTTAACTTGATTCGTTTAGATATTTAAATTTTGTAAACTTACAATCAGGTGAAGACAAGCCTTTTATTTTTGCGATTCTAAATAGTTCGACCCATAATTGACGAGCTCAATCTTAACTCATTAAATATTCAATACTTAATTATTCAAGTTCGATCTCAAGTCCAACTTGCAAATACATGAAATTAATTAGACTTTGCTTGTCAATAACTCAAACTTGGCTCAACCAATATATTCGTTTATGGAACGTTTAAATGTATAGTGTAAGTCAGGATATATTCAAATCGATGGAAATAATATACGTTAATTTAGTATTTATTAATTGAAATGATGTTTATAAGATATTCTAAAGTTCATGGTTAATTGTCGAATGTAATGTTTACTTTGAATGATATGATTGATTGATAAAAAATGATCCAATTTAATATAGTGTTTTCTTTTATGTATAAATGTTGTACTCCCTCTGTCCCACTTAAGTTGGTCCCAAAAGTCAATAAAATACTCACAGTTTTGATCAAACGAGACCATCTTAAATGAGACGGAGGGAGTATTATTCAATTTTGAACTAATTTAACAATTTTATACTTCAAACACTCAATCATATATTTTTACCAATTTAGTTCATCACTCAAAGTAAACGCTACTATTGAGGTGTTTGGTAAGTAGAATATTATTAATTACAATTATCCTCTCGTTGAGATTACTTTAGTCCAACCGTTCAATCTAGATGAAATATTTATCAAATAAATAATTTCTTATTGAAATATTAATTACAGGTTGTAGAATATATTTATCCTGTTCTATCCTAGTTAGTAAATATTTCCTAAAAATGAATTAAATTAAGGGGAAATAATTTTAGAATACACCAACTATAGTCATCTTCTTAATTTTAACACGAATTATTAAACATTTCTATATATACACGACTTTACACAAAAATCGAAACTTTACACATCTTTACACAACTTATCTGACGTGGATTTTTTGAATTATTTAAAATCCATGAACTTTTAACGTTATATTAATTTTAACATGAACTTTAGTACTTACTCAATTTTTGACATAAAATTGATTTTACACAAAATCGGGACTTATGATGTGAATTTTAAATCAAATATAAATATTTATAAAAAATGAATATTCGAATTGAATCGAATAATTCGAATATCTACATCCAATCGAATACGAATCTAATTTTAATATAAAATATTTGATTTGATTCGATTCGTTTACAACCTTATGCGGCGGCGCCGTAATCGCGCGGGGACGTGCTCGGGAAGTTGAGGCAGACGCTGGACCCGCAGAAGTTTAATACGGTGCCGTAAAATATTCGATTTGTATTTGATAATCGTGAATATGATATATTCTTAAATGCTAAATAATTAATAATTGAAGTGAAACAAAAATATTAATAATTTAAAATTTATGTCATAAGTCCTGATTTTGTGTAAAATCAACTTTATGTCAAAAATTGAGTAATTACTAAAGTTCATGTTAAACTTAATATAACGTTATAAGTTCATGTATTTTAAATAATTTAAAAAATCCACATCAGATAAGTTGTACCATGTCAGTTTCGATTTTTGTGTAAAGTCAACGTTATGTCAAAAATTGAATAAATGATAAAGTTCGAGTATTTATAAAAATATTTAATAGTTCGTGTTAAAATTAAGAAAATGACTATTTAAAATCATTTCTCCAAATTTCAATTTAAAAGGGATGGGCCTCGTAGTCTATTGGGATATGGGCTATAATTGCAAGGCCCATTTAAATCAGGACAAGACTGTTATATATATAAGACAAACCCTAGGGCTTATTATCATCGCTCTTTCCCATCGTTCGCAGATATTCAGCTTGCGTTCAAAGAGGCGATTCTACACTAGAGTTCCCTTTCAACCATGAGAGCGAAGGTAATTGTTTGATTTAGACGGTTCAATTCTGATCTGTAGTAGTTTCATTGCAAAGCGAATGGCTAATTTAATTGATGTTTAACAGTGGAAGAAGAAGCGTATGAGGAGGTTGAAGAGGAAGCGCCGAAAGATGAGGCAGCGATCCAAGTAGAGTTACCGATTTCAAAGCGAGACGTTTCTAGGGTTTCGTTTTCAATCTCTGTTTTTTCTGTTTATTGAATTTTGTTATGCATTAGTGGATTATGACTCTTCTGAACTCCATGTTTTTGGATCTACTATTTAATCAATTCAGTTTTTCGTTAATAATCAGTTTATTTATTAATTTTGTTTAATGTGTTTTATATCTTAAGTAGATTGCGATTTTGGTTCTTATCATGGTGGATATTTTGATTCGATTTTTCAAGTCTTTTTAATTTTGCTTGTCTGGAGGAACCGTTTTGGTGAGCTAAATCAAGAAGAATAAAAAAACACTTTCTCAAACGAATCAATTTGTATTTGAGAAAGTTATGTGTCTTCGTTTTTATTAAGAGTTGGAGTATTGTTTCTATATGGATTTATTGTTACGGTGATCTTCCCATATTGGAATTTTCTTATATGTGCCTTTTCAAAACTCACAGCTGATAATAGATTCCATAGTGTTGGATGCATAAAAATTTTTTAGGTGCTGAGTTTTGAGTTTTAATGGTCTTTTGTGCATGTATTCAAACACTTATAATTTTATGATTTTATGAGTATAAGAACATTAAAAAAAATTGGTAGGGCCCCTTCCCGTGACTTTAGAACCGCCTCTGGATTGAACATATAGTTTTGATTCGTCTAATTTATGTGATTTACATTCAATTGTGTTTTGAAGTTGGTTTTATGTAAAAGTATAATGTTCTGTTCTATGAATCATTGATATAAAGAGTATTTTTACCTACTGCACTAACCGATTTTATTTGCTTGAGCTGTGTTTGAGTTTTTATAAATTTTTACATGTATGTTAACTTGAATACAAGACCTTCAATGACTTCTAATTATACTAATTCAAACTTGATTTGTTTGTAATAATGCCTGAAGTCGAATATAATGCATAATTTGGTTTTCAAAGGGGCATCTGCCGTAATGTAATTTCTTATTGCCTGCAAAAGGGGCGAAATGAATTGTTTAGACAAATCTATATACTTTTTAATATGAAAAAGCTTTGTTTTAACAGTATTTTGATTATATCCCTGTTACCTACCTGTACATTCCTATTCTATAATTCAATTGTGGATTAGTGTAATACATTGTATGGTATTAATGTATTTACAAGACAAATTATTCTTGTAAAATGTTTATTTCACTGCCTGATGTATGTCTTCATTTAAGTGAAGTACAGGCGGTTTATTCAATTGACTGGATGATAT
Source organism: Leonotis leonurus (assembly GCA_026898415.1). NCBI lineage: Eukaryota > Viridiplantae > Streptophyta > Magnoliopsida > Lamiales > Lamiaceae > Leonotis > Leonotis leonurus. The sequence continues at coordinate 2,520,138 of JAPKLX010000039.1, forward strand.
CAAAAAATTGAAAAATCAAATACTCCCTACGTCTACTTGCTCGTCCATTTAATTAGACTCATTTGCTTTTGTAATGCGTATCAATATTTAGTTATAAGAACTTTTGATGCAAGAGTTTGTGCACTAGAACTTTTGATGGGAGAGTTTTGTGCTTTAAAATTTGCTAAATAATGAAATGTGTTTAATTAAATGGGACAACCGAATAAGGAAAAATGAGACTAACGAAGTAGGTCTTGTTTTATTCTTTATATAGTTTTATTTCTGTTAAATAAGATGATTTCATCACATTTATATTTTTATTTTCGTTTAGTGAAAATTCATCTCATATCTTAAATTTTAACACTAGGAGACTAGCTAAACTTAATACATTACGTGCTTGATTTTGTTTAATCATTTTTTCGCTTTACGAAAAGTAGGATTACAACTTACAAGATTCAAGTAACATTATTCGTTATCAGAATTTGGCTACACCATCGTCGACAGATTGATAATTTTGTGGTTTTAGTTTAGTGTTGCTCTATTGAAGAAAAGGAAATAAATCAGTTAATATTTGAAACATTTGCGTATAAAGCTGGAGAATGTTTCATCTCAAGCTAAAGGCAGTGGTGACTTAAGTGTGCAGTGATTCTCTCTGCAATATAAAAGAGTAGCTATCACTTCTTAAGTCAAGTTTGGATGTCCAAGTCTTCACAACGCTCAAATTCCAAATAGACTACAAATTCGCCACTGCATATCCATTATTAACATTCGATTAATGGACTTATGAAAGTCACGAAGTCAAAGTAAATGGTCTAAATATTAGCAATGCTGTCATTCTAGTTCAAGTGGGACATAAATAATCAAGATACCTCCAATGCATGCAAATATCTCTATGAAATTAAACCAAAAGGATGATATAAATTAAATGTGCTTTTTTTTAAAAAATAAATTAATCAACAACCACTAGCTGAAAGCTTGCTGGGGTCAATTTTACCTATATTGCAAGCACATGTAATAGACAAACGCGTGATAAACTGTGGGGAAATTGAACTACAGACGTCGATATAGAGTTATGCAATAGTACGTCCAATCCGAACCCGAGCTCAAGCTTCAGAATCAAACATATCCCTGCTTCTTGATCTTTCTCCTTCCAAATTATCTGCTTTTGACAATCTCAGCTCTCAAATTCTCACCATGCCAAAACTGAGAGCCCTTTGGTTTGGCATTTCAAGTCCAATGAGAACTCCAGGACTTTTAAGGTTTATTTTGATATCGTTGTTCCAAGTTCTGTTTGTTGTTCATGCTTCCACTAAATGCCTTGATCATCAGAGGTTCTTATTGCTGCAGCTGAAGAACAACCTTGTTTATGATCCAACTTATTCTACCAAGCTGGTGACATGGAACCAGACTCATGACTGCTGCAGATGGGAAGGAGTGAACTGTGATGACGAAGGGCGTGTGATCAGTTTGAACCTCGAGGACGAGACGATCACTGGAGGGATCGAGGATTCAACTTCTCCTCTTTTCGAGCTCCAGTACCTTGAATGGCTAAATTTGGCTCTCAACTTCTTCAACAGCACACAGATTCCAAAGGGACTTCAGAATCTTACCAATTTGGCATACCTGAACTTGTCCAATGCTGGTTTTGGTGGACAGGTTCCAATCGAAGTTTCAAAATTGAGAAGCTTGCAAATTCTTGATCTCTCCACCTTGTTTAGAGAAGCTCTGCCTCTGAAACTTGAGAATCCGAATCTGCAGAGGCTTGTCCAGGATCTCTCGAGGATTAGAGAGCTTTATCTCGATAATGTCAACATTTCTGCTCAAGGAAGTGAGTGGGGCCAAGGATTGTCTTCTTCGTTGCCAAACTTAACTACTTTGAGCCTGCGCTACTGTGGCCTATCAGGCCCTCTTGATTCTTCCCTTGCAAAGCTTGGTTCCCTCTCAATTCTCCGTCTTGATGTGAACAATCTCTCCACAACGGTGCCGGAATTTTTGGCAGGATTCACAAATTTGACAAGCTTGACCTTGGGGAATTGCTTTCTGCAAGGTACCTTTCCAGATACCATATTTAAGGTACCTACTCTACGGACTCTGGATTTGTACAACAATAGGCAGCTAAGGGGCACCGTACCAAAATTTCCACTGAAAAGCTCTTTAAGAACTATGGTGCTTAGCTACACTAGTTTCTCAGGTCGGTTGCCCGATTCCATTGGCAATCTTAGAATGCTGTCAAGAATAGAGCTTTCTAACTGCAGCTTCACGGGATTGATTCCGGCCACCATCTCTAGTCTGACAGAGCTAGTCTACATTGATTTCTCATTTAACACTTTCAGTG